>LOND01002375.1:24242-69933 GCA_014220965.1 Paragonimus kellicotti
AAAATTCATGTAAGGTTCCAAAAGTAGATGCTACACACACCAACCTTACTCACTCATTTCGAAAGTGTTCGAACGGTCACCATCAAGATTTTCGGTGTGCCACGTAAACAAAATTAACTTTATTGTTATAAAATGAACTTTGCCACCTGTCTACCAGAGAGCAACAACTGCCGCTTAAATGAATTGAACCTGTTAGAACTTCTAAACAAAATCCGGAATCACGGAGAAATTGGTTGAGAGAAATCGCAGAAACCGGTTAACAATTCGAAATGCATTCCCGTGTGGCCACATTCTCAACTGCCCATTTAGGGTGCATTAATGACCTGGCACGTTAATGCCATTTCTTCGGGTAAACGCAGCCAAATTAAAGACCATACCATTTGACTATGTAACACAAAGCAGCATGGTCAGAGACAACATTATGAATTATTTTAAAGTTTCTCTAATTGACTGCAAATGGTTTTTCTTCATAAATAAGTTCATAGTGTTCGTCCGAAGATATTGATCAAAATCTTGAGAACGACATCGTGACAAACAATACTAGCGTTTCTGCAGACAACGACAATATTACCTTCATTTTCTCTTGTAGCACCCTTGAGCGTAAAAATGTGTGAGTTTGTCTTTAGAAGAACGTGGCATAATCAAAGCCCAAAGTTTTTCACAATTAATTCCCATTTTTCTTGAAATCGCTTTTTATTGCGCCCATAAACTGTGCGGCACGACAATTCATCTATCCCAGGGATTAAGTGAAATCAAGATTTACGCCCGTTCCCTTGGTAATTATTGCAATAGCAAGCATTACTACATACTGTACTTATTCAGAATTATTTTGGGATACACAGCAAACAAGCGAGAATGTTTCTATATTTATTTCGTGCAGTATTAAATGTTCCTAAAACAATCTTACTAGACTGTGACTTTTATAAAATTTTAAAACAGAGCGCACGTATAGTGCTTGATATTGGTCGGAGTTCACACCATCATCTCGTTTTTATTTGTAAAAGCTAGTGGAGTGATAGCTGCCTTCGTTTCGAGCGATTGTGTTAATAAACCTGCAATGCGGTCGCAGTAATTGAACGACATTTTGTTCGACCAAATTGGGAATGCGCACTCAGATAGTTTTGACACAGGATTTGATTAGCTTTTCCTGCAGGTCAAATTATGATGGACTATGTAAAGATTAATAAAGAATAGAACTGTAGTAACCTGGTGGTTTCTGCCATCCAGGAAACCTCCGAGTGTCGTTGCGAGTAATTATTTTGTGTTTCACACGTGTTGCGTGGTGTTCTTGGATTCGGCCTCATTACTACTGAATCGTACTGCCAACATAGATTACTGAACAATCGTAAACGGACAATTAACTCAACATAGACTAGCTGTGTGCCAACACAATTTAAGTGACCGATACCGAGCATTGTATTTGACACTTCCGTTTCGTAAGCCTAAAAATTAACACCTTTATGAAATTTCATTGTTTATTAAAAGTAACACAATTTATATTTTCTCCAGTTGAGCAACACGTACACTTAATCACAGCCTTCGCAATAACATAAGCCTTTTGGCTGGTCAACTTTGACAGTAGATCATCCCAAAGACTTACCTGGACGCAGATAGTGCGACCGTATGTGCATTCAATTTGAAACTGAAATTTACACAGGTTTACTGAGCCTTGCGTTTTCTGACGCAATGTTATTGCAGGTCTTTTAACACTGTGTTCCAGTGATGTGTCTTCAGGATACATTTGACTAGCTGCAATAGCATCAGTGTACTATCGCCATCGTGACCCATAAACTTGATCAGTGGAGGTTAACGTTGAAATGAATAAAGAAAGCGCCGTCATGACAGTTTTTCTATCTTCGGAAGACTTTCGTATGCCCACTTCGAAACCGACATCATAATAATCGAGTTTTGGCGCTGTCACTAGAAGATCAAGCAATCTTAACTTGACTTGACAGTATTAGAATTGGAACGAGACGTTCTTCAGAGGTAATAGTACTGTACATAATTTCAAAGTAAAATTCAAGCATGTACTCACAAAAACGACCAATCGATGCTTATCTCATTAGGTTTGGCTTTCGTGAATGCTGAAGAAGGTAAATTTTTCAAGTTGTAAAGCTATAATATTTTCAATGTTTATTCCCCTTATTAAAAACTTCTAGAATTGAATATCACAAAGGTAGCCTGTTAATTTATGTTTTCAGAAAATTTTGTTAAGATGCCATTTTGTTTCAGCGTACCGTAGCTTTACAAACGGTAAGTTTGTTCAGTGTTAGTGAAGGATTGTCAACTACCTTTCCAAAATCCGCTCGCGACGTTGAGTTAACGTCGAAATGTAGAACGATGCTATCAAATAATCAGTCACTGAATAGTATTTGTCAGTATTTCCGCAACATTAAAAAGTGTTTGACTTAGGAACGTTTTTGGAAACACCAGCGTGCACATGGTCCATACTCCAGTGGTTTGCCTACTACATTCACATAAATTTGATGGTTGGTTATCTTACAACCAGTGCGTGAAAATAAAGTCTATTGGCGACTACTGGTGCATCCGCGATGTATTCATTTTTCAGGGTAGATATAAAACAATTTCTTCTGTGATTTTTAGGCGACCATGTTGAGCAAAGTCCTGCTGACTATAAACTAGTACGTATGGAGAAATTAATATATTACGGGGAACACCCAGAACCGACTGTTCTCCGTACTCAAGCTGGTCGACCACTTCCAGATAAAATGAATTAACGGATGTATAGAATGCAAATTTTAATCGTGTGATCTGCGCGAGTAGATGTGAGGCATATTTTGTATTCAGGTTACATCTTAACTAATCAAATGATCGTCAAAAGTTTGATGAAATTTTGATGAAGAGGACTAGCACATTGGTATAAAAGTAAATTGTTTCTCTCGTTTCAGGCAACAGTAAAAGTGAGCTGCTGGTCATCATGGTCGTTTATATTGATTTTTACGTCAAATCGGTTGGGTGTCTAGTGGCGGTGTATTTGTCACTGAGAAATTAGACATGCAGGTTGCTTCATTGTGCATTATTCGAGGCATACAATGACCAAACATCAATGAGGTAGGTCAGGACGATCAGGCCAATGAAGCTTTCTCACAAAAGCTGATTCGTTCAATAAACCCTTGTGAACAAAGCCTAGTAACCCGAAAATTAACTGGAACTGATTTTTTGATAAAAGTTCGAAGACCGTAAGGCCAAGAATATTATAAGTGCCATTTACATCGACCTAATGCTAAAAAAAGGTTTAATCATTGTTCTCAGCACCAGTTCACACAAAGTAGAATCGGTGGGACAGATAATTAGTTTACATCTTGCAGAGTAAAGAACAAACCAAAGCCGAACGCCAGTCTTTCGTTTATCAATGGTTAGTGGGTTAGCAAAATTGCCGAAGATTATTTTGTTCAAAAACAAATACTTTATGGAGTTGCAAGTCATGCAAAAGCTCTGTTTTGCCTGAGAGGTACTCATGCTGCATAGCTTAACCTGTTCCATGTATATATATAAAGTATGTAGTCTTTACACTACCGTAATGGTAGAAACGAGTTTCTTTTTCACATCAGTTTACAGTTTCTCTCTAAATGTATGCTGGACTCATTCTGGACCCTCGGAATAACCAGTCCTTTAATGACTCGAATTATTTGCAATCAAACAAGTATGCCGAACCCTGATAGAACGCATGGATTAAATGAACACTACGCTGATGTCTTCGTCAGTGATGGATATATTCCATGGATTCAGATGAAACTGTTTGCTACCCCCTCACTGTTCTGATAACGCTGAGGCCTTACACCGATCAACGAACTGACATTTTTGCAGTGTGTTCTATGATGTCCATTTATCTTGGTAATTCTCACTGACCGTAAGAAGCACTTGTACAATTGCACCAAAACCTGTCACAACAAAGGTTCCTCATTAGAGTTTTCTTACATCACTTTTTAACTGTATCCTTGAAAAGGAATGCATTTTTGACATAGTCGTTTGTTTTATCTTTTGTAGAGCGCTTGAAGAAGTTAGTGACTAAACTGCAAAAGGGTTAGTAAAGATTGAATATATATTTCCAATGAATCCAAAAAGCAATGGTCAAAATGTGTACTGGGTCATATCAGTATGAAATAAAAACACACCAGCTAAAAATACATTTCTCGAGCGCAGCTGTTTATATTCTAGTAGAAGGTGTCAATACAAATTTTTGACGGCCGTATTTCCTTCAAGTGGATGAGACGAATACGTTCTAGTGAATACGTAGAATGGGTAGGTGTTCGCGAAAAGCCGACCTGTGTTTCACGATAATTATTCGGCTGGCGTTTAGTGAGTGATATCTCCCCAATATTATGGAATGTTAGAAATCGTGCTAAGGTTGTTAAAACTCTTGGATTTCTAACCACAAGAGGACGTTACATTTTCTACCAAACAGGTATTGTATAAACATAGCAGACCATTGGATAACCCCCAGCCAGCGATGCAACTGCGGTTTTGGCAAGAATGTCTTATTCAGTTTCCGGTGAATTAACCTCAAGCCGTGTGATTACTAGGCTATTATAAAACGCACCAAGAATTTGCCTAAGGTTTGCGTGTCTGCTTATATATTTAGAATGATTCAACAAATCTCCCCTACCTTCACTAATATGGATTTACAACACTGATCGGCGTTTGATGTTGCCGAACGTGCTCTCAGAGGGAGTTAGCTATACACCCGTTGAAGCTTGTTAAACTGACAAGGTAATTGTTACGTACATCCGAGCATGACAGGCATAATGTTTTTTCAACTAAGTTAAGTTAGTAATTTGTGTCTAATCATCACTGTTAGTGGTTCCTGAACACGAAGTACTACAGCAAAACACGTGTTGTGCTAATAAAAGTCGTTTGAGGACCGTACTACTACTCGTCCATTCACCGAAAAACAAACCTACCAAACTTTTACTCCACGTCTACATCTTGTAATTTTAGGTAAATAATATAAAAGACAGAGCTCAAACTTGGAGTATCACGAAGAGCTTTGCGAAACAGCACAAAATAAGTAATATCCATCGTTGTAAAAATTCATAAAATAACTGGGAAGCAACTAAATATCATATGCATTGAAGTATTGAACATAAAGTAGCTTCTGGGTAAATACTTCGTTTGATAAATAACTAGTAATATTATTTTGAATATCAGTAAATTTAGGAAACTTGTATATTTGCTGGGAAAAATCGTTGGTAAAAAAATAACGAAATGGTGGTACGATATTTTCCTAACACTCGTTTTTAATGTCATTTAACCGTAACTAATTTGACCTATTGGCATACTTACCTCGAATATATCGCTTTTTATCATTCAACTTAAAAACTCTGCTTGGCCAAGAGGGAGATTATTCTCAAAGGAGCATGACCCTATCCAGGTTGAACGATTACTCAACTTCCCTTGCTGAAGAATTAAACCACTGGTTCAGCTAAGTACAAAAAGAGGGTAGCTACCGTAAGTATGCTGCACAGATGACGCTAGGCGTTGAAATTGTGAATTCCTTCGGTCAAATTCTACAAAAAGTGGGGGGGAAATGATTGACGTGAAATAAGCTATTGTTGTTGCAGCTACAACTTTCACCAATAATCACTAGTTCCATCTTCTACAGCAAAAAAAATGATTAAAAAATGTAAGTCCTTTCCGTTTTATGCTTTTTGTGAATAATATTAGTAGTTGAGATTATTTCCGTTCTACATGGTTGTCTGAACTTAAATCGAAGGTAATACACCACAACAGTTTAACAGAACACTCGAAACGCTGTGCCACGCTTGAATTTAAAGCCAAAGTGAGTGAAGCGGCGAAAACAACAAGCTCAATAATGATACTCAGAACTGTTCGTTTGACCCTGAGTAGAAACATGAGACTAGTCCAAACGCAGTAACACGTAGGCAAGTCTTGCTGGCGATTGCAAACTTTAGTTATGGTAACGGGACTGCAAGTAAACGGAAGTGAGTAGGCGTCCTTTTAAGGGATGAGGAGAAAACCATTCAGATGAGAGTTGACAGATGGAAAAACAATAATCTGCGGATGCAAAGCACATCACCCCGAACATGACAAACAATAAGGAAAACCAAAAGCACAAAAACGCAAATTAAGTTGCAAATGCAACAAGACGGACGGACTAAATGTGGACAGTCGAACTGAAATGAAGAAATGCTACCGTACTGCAGAGTGTTCAATTGGTTGATCACATGTAAATAATGATGGATTTTTGTGACAATAAGTTGAACATCACGTAAGATTTATCAAAGCATTTGCGGTCTCATAGGTAGACACCGAAAGGCGTATTTTTCACGTTTCAGCCCATCAGTAACGCACGTTCTTGACGCGGTAAAGAATAAGTCACCGACCACGCTTTACTGAACCAACCTTGTTGACCACTACGCCACTGAATTGACAATTGAATCATTACACGAAAACGTTCAGCCATATTCGCCTGTCAAAGTCATCGGCGAAGTAGTCATTAATGTTTAAAGTAGTACGTGACACCCACTTGAGTGGTTGAATATTACTCTGTACACGAACAAGACAGATCATCAACCACAGAGTTGAACTGACAATACACAGATCAAAGTCTAACTTCCCCAGCTGACTTGTTTGAATTTTGGACTAAATTCCAGCTAAGTTAAAGTTAGCCTGTATTTTGGATAGAAGTGAGTTTAATAAAATAACACTGACTCTGTGAAGGTGCTCATCAACTCATTTGTTTACTTCATCATTTCACAATTTTTAGTGCTTCCAGAAAACGTACGTTACTCAGTTTAGGAGGGCTCTTCGAGCTGCGTATTTTTATTGTACCCTAGGTAAAACTATGAAATGTTTGAATAGAAACAAATATTTTGATGTAAGAAAATAACCTATGTACTAATTACGACCACCGTATAGTTAATAAGATCGTTGACGTCACTTTTTAATAACATAATCAACATTGACTTTTTCCACCCAAAACTGTTGATAATATTTCAGAATGTTACGACGAATTCGACGACAATCACTTGATAGATTACGACACTTCGCTGCATATGTACGGTAAGAAGATTTATAAAAAGCGTTAGTTATTGTAAAACTGAGAACATATGAGATGGCTTGTTTCAGGTCATCTTGATTTCGCAGATAACCAGGAATAACCAAACCTCCCAAAGATTTTTACTTATTTTTTGAGAAGGGCGCCTAGTTTGATTCAGAATCCAACCTATATTTATCATATAGTGGTTGAATGCTGACAATAACAATTCATTCATCGCTATCTAAGTTCCACTTTGTTATCGTGTAAAGTTTATTCTACTCATTGTATGGAAAATAATTCAGGTCATATATCTTGATTTTTCTTCAGAACAAATAATCATTGTGCAAATGTAGGTCAACGTATATTTGGACATTCTTATGATTCATGGTTCACATGGTGTTATAAACTCTTGCTATTTTTTAGTTCACAATAGAGAAACGCTACTTTAATATAATCTAATATTGGCCGTTTAATCCAGTCCCATGATCTCCGTCACCATGATTAGTATTGAGAAAATCATCTAGAGAAAGCAGTTACGCATGCTTGGAAATTGTGTGTTAAGAGACCCCGATTAAAAATTATGTACGGGTGCATAGGCAGTTGTCTAGGAGTTGGTTTGAAATGTAATTTTTACAATTCATTTCTAAAATCAGTTGCTTTATAATTATTCTGATCGTGACCAGGAGAAGTATCCACTGCGCTACGTTTTATTTTGATCAAAACACTATGGTAGTGCTCAAGGCGTACAAATGTAAACCAAAGTCATCTTTCAGGCCACAAATGGACACAGATCCACTTGTTCGGTTGCTCGATAAAACTTGCAACTGGATTTACTATAATTCATCTATATTTGAAGCATTAAAGAACTTCGGAGTCAAAACTTGTGAAGTTTTAAACATTTTCACGAGTGACGAAAAGTTACCCCAACCCAATAAATTCATTATTGAATGACAGTTTTGATAGCTGTCTAAATTTCCTAATGACTGTTCGACGTTCACATGCTTTCTTTTGGTTTCATTTTAGTTCTGGCGTCGACAGTTTTACGGTTTTTTTATTTCAACAATAAATTATTACGAAACTACACAAGAACTCATTTTAGACAAGACCATTCTTCCATGGTGATGCAGATCTGTCTCAGCAACGTCACAAGAGTAACATTGCGGTAAAATCGCCCGAGTGACATTCCAGAAGAGGTTTCATAAACAACAGAATGTTATCGTAACATACGTACTAAACTCAAGTTAGGACATACGGTTCAGAATACAAATGTGTGACATTATCAGAATTTGTATTAAAATTCGCGGAATTGGATTATTTCAAGCTGAACAATCGATAACAGTCCTTGCATTCGGATAAGTCTTTTGGTCAGCTCATTCAGTTAGGAAACATTGGACGCAAGTTTTGCTCATATTAGAGCTGATTGGTAGTGCATATGTTTGTCCGAGAAGAAGTTCGTACTCACACCCTTGAGTTTGTGGGACTAGCTTGTTAACCACAACGCTGTTAATCCCATATTAAGCGTTCAACCGAAACCTTGTGTGAATAATGTTCAAACCGCCCGATCTTCTCGATTACAGGCACAGTAACCATCCAGTTAACTCCAGACAATAATCCTGCGGTCAGGAATTCATCAGTTTTCTAAAGTCAAGAACTTCATTGAACCAACCAAACGATGTATGTAGTTTAGACTGAATTTCGACGACCTTGCCAGAGTCTATCTAAAAGTTGTGACATTAATGATGTACTATTGCATAAGGTGGTCTTTGACTTTCAGTGTTCAACTACCAATATCGTCCATCAAAACTCGGTTTGTTTTATGGATCACCTGAAACTCATTCTCTGACGTATCCAAGGAGATGTTGTTCACTGTTGCTTAACAGGGCTGACCTTTCTGGCCGAAAAGTAAAAACAACGCAATTTTCCTTTTGAAGCAATTAATACCGTAATATTAATGAAACCATAGCATACATGATGACAGGGGTTATAATTACACACTGCAGAAATATTGTTTAGACATCCCAAATGAAGAATAAACCAATCATAATCCCGCCGTTCGACAGCTTTTAATGTTTACGGGATTACTGCTAAATACGCAAGTTAACGTTCTTTATGTTGTCCCCCAAAAGCCCCCATCCCGTACTGGAGAGTGGATGGGGAGGACATCCGTTAACCATCAACACCCTCTTAGATATTTTGATGAACTAATGCAGTAAAGCAATGGCACCTTTGAAAAGCCTGCTTCCTGTTTAGGACCCGCAACTGTATTTAAGCTAAATGCTATATACAATAATCTATAAAACTTAGGAATGAATACTAAGGAAAATGTAGTGTAAATAAAAGGAATTTACATACAGTAGTTAAGGAGACGCTCAGATTTAAATTCTTTCCAAAGTAAATAAAGGTATTTCCGATGGATTCATTTCATCTTGCGAACACACATGGAGATATAATTCGAGACGGGTAGTTCCGAAAATGGACAGTTGCTTTCATTTAATTTTGACTCCCAAAAATCAACCTATAAAGGATCTGCGAGGACAGGTGAAATAAAGAGCTCGTGGCCTTTGAGTAAACGTGTATTCTTCTATTCATACGTTTCAGGCATTAGACGTATAAGTGCATATAGGGAAGATAAAAGGTGCAAACAATATTCTAAAAAAAGGTGAGGGACGAAAGGCTGTCCAGAGGCCAGAAAATTTGCTGCTCAATAGACTCCTGGTATAGCGGTTTGTTATTATAGTAAAATTGTTTAACACTTGAGGATGCGATTTTCTGATGAACTTTGCTGTTTCGGAACAAGTTATGTTCACTGTTGACAGGTGGAACATCACTTCCTAAATGATTGCCGTTGTTCTACTAGGGACATTAGTAAGCTCATCTTTATGGATAAACGTACTTTATGAGGACGGACAGCGTACCAGTGCAGTGCGACCGTATAGAATGGTTTACGAGTACCATTAACGAAGCTTGTTATGTATTGTGCACGTACTATGGTCACTGGAAGCAACAAAAGGATATTACACGTCATTCGATTAGTTCACACTCGGCGAATAGTTTAACACGCAACAACTGGAAATGTTTACCTAGATATCCGTTACCATTCGACTGGTGCGTGTTGTCAGTAGAGGGAGGGTGTTCTTAACACAGATATCGAAGCTAAAATTCCCACGATATTCATAGCAGCAAATTCACTGCATCTCGAATTTCTGTACGAGCAATTCATTATTAAGCTAAACTTTACTGATGGCTCCAGCTAGATGAGTTCGTGGATAGGTGTGTTCCTTCACTCTGCTGACTTCATATTCGAAGTAATTGTTTGTGCCGTTTCCGAGGTGTTCAAGCTTGGACCGCGAATGGATGACCAACTTAAGCCTACTGTACAACCAATTACATATTAAATAACTCTGACATTTTTTATCCATAAATCAGATTAAATCGACAGTTCGGTTTGACCTCAGCAACAGATGGCAACACTTTTACGCAAATTTGTTGGTCATTAGTATACTATTATGACTAACAAAGTATCCACTGATAAACAAATTTGTTTGCAGAGAAAATATGAGCTAAATGATATCAATTTACTTGCGTCGTGGCAACGTTTTTGATATTAAAAAGTTATACAACATTATTCTGCACCCGAAAGCAACTCACGGCGTCCTGATTTTGGCAACCGTTCTGTTCATCACAAAGTTTTCCAATGGGGTGTGATCACCCATTATGTTATATTATATCACGACACGTTGCCAACAAGCAAGTTCCCATTGGTTTTTACGCGGCTATCTACTGGTGGCAGACACTTTGCAAAACCAACGTAAACAAGTCCACTTACATATTGCAGGAATTTTCACCTGATGACTGATAGTAGAAATATGCATAATCACTATATATTTACTGCAGTAATCCGCAACGTTTCGTTTTAACTCAACAGTTGAGGCGTTACACTCGAACAAGTATCTAAAATCTTTTATTCCACTTACAGTTTGCCTGAAAATAGCGGCAGATGCGTCGAATATAAATGCAATCTTTCAGTGATTTTGTTGCAAATTAACTTAACACACAGTCATTTGAAGCAACTGATGGCCGAGCTCGTATTTTGTAAACGACATGGAATCAAAAAAGACAGTGTACGCCACAAGATGTGAGCAGGCGAAAATATGTCGGCTGAACTCACTAAACACGTCGTAAAACATAACCTTCGATTCCGCCACACTTAGACCTAATACACGGAAAAGCACTGATCACACAATTACAATTTCGTTCATGTTCACTTTATCATCGTTCAGGCATCCTTTTCTTGGCTTTGTGCCTCAATCAAACGTATGCGTAACGATGTAATCACTCACGTACCTATTCAGACTATCTCTGAATTAGTCTAAATGAGTGAATCTTTGTAAACAATTCATCGTATTTGATGAGCGTTAATAAATTGAGGGAATTATAATTGTAGAAAATACTCCTGTGGAAGATAACAGTGAAGTATAGACCAGAGCTTAAGGATACACACGGACATTTCACTGCCGACAATAGATGGGGATAAAACAGACGAAACATAATCACGGAATTAATATCAGTGAATGTAGCAATGAAATACGTAAAGCTTACAAATATATGATACAAATATCGGCCACAAAATATCAGTAACTTTTTACAAAACACGTACATACTTTCAATGAGAACTACCAACATTTCTGGCCAAAACACCGGCTCAACAATTCAACGGTTATCAACTAAGTAAAATAAACATACGAACACTCACAATGCTGAAACTAATAATGGCTTTTGAAGCCATGAAGGACAGCATAGAAAACTCATCAGATTTCTGAGCACTTCTTGCGTTCTTCCTCTGCAACTACGGAAATCAGGGGTTGTGGATAAAAAACATTCCGTCATCCCCAAAACTATTGAATCAACCACAAGTGGATCAATATTTTTACCCGGACGATTCAAAACATATGCTATTGGCTTTCCTAATGGCGTTAAAACTGTGAAAGTGTAGGCACAAAAGTGTAGGCATTAGTGTAAGTGGTATTGTTATTGATCTACAAAGTTCCAATAATATATCTAACGACAAATCAGCCTTAATCGGTAGTATAACTACCAAGTCGTAGCACTGAAAACAATATTGAAAAACAAAGCCCCAAAGTACTACAAGTCTTCATTGTATCCATATGATGTTTAAACCATCCATCATAGTACACCTCTCATCTGCCTATAACTAGACACTCTGTACATCAACTATTAACCTATTTCATGATAATACGAAGACTGATCACCTTTTGGATTGCCAGTTAGCTAATCCATCTCAATTTATTATTTAAATAGTTGTTCAAATGTACCTCTGTGGCGTGATGCAAATGTCACCAAAAACCTTACCACAATCTAGAACAATCTTCATTACCAGGTGTAAAACTTTGGTACCTCAAGTCTAGAATAAGAAGAGTTGAGACAAAACCAGCCTTAAATTTACGATCCTCCCATTGACGTGAGGACCATTCTGATCCATGTACCATAGCACTTTTTCCAAAGTTCCAACTATAGTTCCATTCTGACATCCAGTGATACGTACTTCATCTTCCACACCCTCATCCATAAACGCGACCATCCCGCTCATTCCGCGGTCACGGCGTTGATAATTTGCCTTGTAACATCTCTTACTTCCCTCAACATAACTTCTTTTAGTTCACTGTAACCCAATCCAACCTCTCTATGTACAACATACAGAATTCCCCTATTTTATCCCATTGTATTACACTTTGTAAGCATTTTTCATCATCTGGTTGGAGTTGTGCGACCCCAAATATGTCACTGATAAGTATAACGCAAATGCACCGAACCAGGCAACACCATTTGAGTAAATGCAAAAAATTATCTCAAACTTCCAGTTTTTTAATTGCCCACAAGTTATGTCCTATAAAAAATTCACTTCGTTTGGGGCTTTCTAATTCAAGGTCGATCAGAACGTAGTCCTGCCAACATCTGAATTACAGATGGTTGCAGTGTACTTATTTATATTGGACAGAACGGTTCTCTGACTAATAACGACCGAATGTAATCGATGGTCTAAGTATCAGAGCCCACATGTGACTATTCAATAAAATCACAACGAAGATGTATAGATTCACGAACTCTGATTCAGCTCATCAGCCAGATTCGGTTTTCGGGTATGAGTGAGAAGCCCCGTACGTAAAAAGTCATATAAACTTGAGGTTAAATGAGTGGCAGTGCTAAAACTGCATTGAGGCTTCTCAGAGACAGTACATATCCAGCCACAGGTCTGTGATAGCAGCTGGTTGATCAACTTGTCGAAAATGCGAACAATAATGAGCATAATAGTTCAAGGAAGTCAGGAGAGCTAGGATACGAAGTTGAACGGGGAAATTAACGTGAGGGGTTGGCTTAACCGTTGGCAGATGGATAATATGGTATACATTGCAAACGTTCACACCGAAAATGACGGCTGATTTAAGTAACGCAACCAGCGGCATCTAACTTAAGGACACAATCTACTGAACCCAGATAGATAATGTGTCTTTATGTCCAGCTCATTGAGCAACCACAAACCCGTTTGGACAATGGGTGCAACAAATGATAGCAACAGTGATATGAATGCAACGGACAGAAGACTGACGTGACATAATTTATGCTCGAGCACATTTCGCTGCATCTCTACTGGTGTTAAAATGTATAGCATTCCAAGCCAGAAAACAACCGGTATTTTGCTGTCATATATAACTTTCAATTAGATAAATATTGCAATCCCAGAAAGTCAATTAGAACGCCTACTTTTGTTTTGTCCATCTAACTTATGATTTAACTTTCAAGGCAAGGCTTATCGTCAGATTGAAGTCGCGATGTGCAGTCTAATTTGTCCAGTTTGACCTTATATCTTTGTGGCCAAACTGGAAAAGCAAATGGCGAGCAAATTGGACAGTTTGGTCCTCTATAGAAAGATATGTTGATGACATACTTGTAGTCACAAATGATCAGATGCAGGCAACAGATTTGCTAGACCAAATGAACTGTTTACATCCAAACATTCGCTACACTTTAGAAAGTGAGACTAATGGCCGACTGCCGTTTCTGGATATTAACATAAGGGGATGGATGGATCCATACAGCATGCTACGAATGAATACGTGGACCGGTTAGTACCTACACTTTGGCAGCTTTGTCCCACTAGCCTAAAAAGGAGGATTGGTACGCATGCTATTTGACCGGGCTTTGTATAACTGACACCTTGGATGTCAAACTCTGTCAAATACAGCAAACTTTATTAAACACCGGTTATCCGAAAGGATTTGTAAAAACAATTCGACGACAGCAATTTTCAAAATAATTCTCAATCCACTGTTCGAAAAATGACAGTAGTTTTGCAACTGCCATTCAACAGAGAAAATATGTGTCGAACAGTTGAACATTTCTTAAGGTCAACTGTTGTCCGTACTCTCTTTGCCGCAAAGTCAGTAATCGTATACTGAACGTTCCGTGTCCCCTTTAAGCAACCGACGCATCAGATCGTCAAATCAAACGTGATTTATGGATACAAATGTGGATGCGGAACATTCTATACTAGAAGTGCTGAGTGCCATGTTGGAATCAGGGTTGCCGAGCCATTATCAAAATGGGTTCGAAAAACGGCCACGCAATCAGGCAACTTGACAGTAAACACCTGCAAGAAACCAGCGTCATCGATCGTCAAGCGTCACTTAAGTGTTGCGTCATTAATTGATGACTAGACCGTAGCAATTAGACACCATCACCCTATTTTGTGCATACGAAAAGAACTGTTTGTGACGGTGATGCTGCCGTAGTAACAATCCGAACTGATTTTGAACTTTTACCTTTGTGATTGTTTGTGGTTTGGAATCGTGTAAATTTTAACTCGTCTGCAATAAACACCGGCGGGGATGCCACGAAATCAACTCGAGCATAAATCGTGTTTCGTCAGTCTGATCCACTCAAACTTGCAAATGGAAATGGCTGTTTCAAACAGTTTTATAATCCCAAATCATCAGCTTCATCATAGAGAGGTTCACAAACCAACCAGCTATCTAAGCCAGATTGCTTACGACTGAACTACGAATATGGAATGAACCGGTACCCATTCTATAATAGGCACCCTCCACCGGAAACAAATATTGCGTCCCCTGGGTTGGTATTTTTAAAATGGAAGTATTAAACAATCCCACAAAGTTGAACGTTTATCATCCATGTAAAAAAAACTATGCGCCGAACTCAAGGCCCAGTGGTCTAGGGGTATGATACTCGCTTAGGGTGCGAGTGGTCCCGGGTTCGAATCCCGGCTGGGCCCAGCTTTTGCTTGGTGCCGAAAAACACATCAAAGGAATACAGTAATTCTTCACTAGCCCCAGGTTTAACCAACCGTATGTTACCCTAAGATATACTACCGTCATACTTCCGAAGTAATTCATCGTATTCATGATTTTTGTGTACACCCTTCTGAATTGTGGGACTTCAAATAATCTAAACCTACTGTCGGTTTGACAGTCTGAATAATTCACCCAGTCAATTCTACAAAATCAACCCACATGACTGGTACGTAAAACGGCATGGGCCCAGCCGGGATTCGAACCCGGGACCACTCGCACCCGAAGCGAGTATCATACCCCTAGACCACTGGGCCGCTGCACGAGGTGCTGTGATGTCTTACATGTGCCAAAGTACCAACAATTATCTTGTGTAATGATGTTGTGCTTTGGCACACCGATCAATTGCATGGCAAATAGTTACGTGTGAGTTAACTAACCATCCTGACAAATACGTTTGCATCTATTGCTGTCCCATAAGGATCAAAACTCGCATACCTATCCGCCACTCTATTAAACAACCTCCCAACAATTACCAGGTGCATATTATTATTGCTAAATGCCGAGGGCTTTGAACTGTGAAAAATCAGTCTCATCTGAAAACATGCTTCTTTTCTAAAGTGACCTTAACCTGAGGTTATATTTTGATTTTCACCCCGTTTGTGCAGATGGACACAGCTCATCTCGGAGTTCCAGTGTTTCACAGGTTATGACCGCTAGGACTCGGAATTGAGCTCATAGTGATTTTTATTGCCCACCATCAAACCGACACTCCACGACCGGTTTCGCCCATGGTTGGACCCATCAGGTAGAGATAATCCGAATGAGGAATTGAACCGGCAACCGTTGGCCGAATGGATAAGAGATTAAGTATGTAACGCAACGGACTGCTGGTTTGATTCCTTATTCAGATTGTTTCTGCCTATTAAGTCCGAGCAAGAATGAAATCGGTCGTAGGATGTCGGTTTGAAGGTGAGCATCACGGGCCACTAGGTTCTCAGATTTTCTACCGATGAAGTTCGGAGATCCTCGGAATCACATATCTACCTTTTGGAACATTTGTGTACTGTACGTCCACCTTTTCATCTTGACACTTGCATTGTATACGTTCTCCTGTTCTCTAATTTCGGCGCTTCACGTCTCAAGCAGTCCAGTCGACGTTGTGTTTACTGCCGCAACCATGCGCCTGAAAGTATGCATTTTCACCGGTCTCAAAACCCTATTCCTCTCCTGAACACAAACACGCGTTGTCACCATTTAGAAACTCAGTCAACTGAAATGTTCCAACATGTGTTTTTACATGGCCACAGCACAGCTAGGCATCACGTGTATTCACCAGGATCGGGACAGCAACAACAACCAACGACAAGTGTACAGGACAGGATATGGTCTGGAGGATCACTGCCGTATCAATCAGATACACCAGGCAAATAATAATGGTCCAGAATACGGATTTAAAGTTTTATTAAACTGTTTGAGAAATCCTTAATCGTTAATGGATACGCAAAAATCTGCGTCAGTGTTTCAACTACAGCCCGGTATTATGCCAAAGAATCCCACAAGGCCGATTCCTTTGTTGTGTACAAAATGTGGTGCAGAACCAGCACAGTTGGCTTTACCAGACGACCGGATGTATCATTATCTAGAGGTGGGTGAGCAATATGAAAAGCTGCTTACAACGGCCCCAGCAAAAAGCACCCGATCAAAAACGCTCCCGTTCAAGAGACTTTCGTGAGGTACTGAATTGTTTTAGATTGGTAACCCTGACTGAACAAACAAGCCTCCAAGGTTCTTTCGTACTGGCTAGGAATACGGCCCATTTCCCAGAGATCGACTACAAGGCAACTTGGGAAAGCTCAAAGCCTACTGATCTGGTTTTTCTTCATATGGTTTTACTGGGAAATTGTTTGTAAGCATGATGCCTCTCGAATCTTTGCTCATTCTTAAGTGTTTCGCTTGCCCGATCATTTCGAAAGGAGAATGAACAGAATCACTCTGTTCTATCCAATCGATAACCCCGTGATCAGGACTTCTCAGTTAGGTTGAAGTTACTGTCTTCATTGAACCAACTGAGCACGGTTTGAATCAGTAGTGAAGATTCGGGGATTTAGGTTATTTGAAAATTGAACACCACCCACACTTGATCGCAGCCTTCGCATTCAGATAAGCCTTTCGGCTAGCCCACTTCGAAAGGAAGCACTAGACTCGAGTTTCGCTCTTATTAGAGCTCATCAGTAGTGCATATCCTTGTCTGGATCGGAGTTTGCACTCTGACCCTCGTGCTTGTGAGACTAGCGTGTTAACCACAACGCCAGCAACCTCACAATAGGCATGACCGAATGATCAAATCCAAACGCTCAACCACAACCTTGTATGAATAGTGTTCAGCTTGCCCGATCATTTCGAAAGGAGAATGAACAGAATCACTCTGTTCTATCCAATCGATAACCCCGTTCGAAAGGCTTATTTGAATGCGCAAGGCTGCGATCAAGTGCAAGTGGTGTTCAGTTCTGAAATAACCTGAGTCCCCGAATCATCACTACTTATTCTCAAGTCTTTTTCCCCGCTGAAGCTTCGGAGAAGTCAACCATGACAGTATCATAGGGAAAGTTGGTGCCATGCAGGGTAAATATTTTGGTGCGTGCCGGAGATAGCATAGGTTCAATGATCGACCGATATACTGAGTCAGGTCCATCTCTACACTTTCTCGACCTTCTTCTATCACTTGCAACAAGCATCCTGCGAAGACACCGTATGATACACGCTACCTATTCTGTATAACTCTGGGAGGATGTTTGTCTTGACTACTAATGGGGTTTTACTCATGTTCTGACCTTCCTAAATTGCCCAACGCGTCTGTATGACGTCATTTCTCGGGAAAGGTCACAACAAGAACATACGCGCTGTTCGGGGTTCCTGCCGGGTCGTCTGGCCGACGTCAGTCTGAAATTTGAACTCTCTTATTACTACGTTACGCTAAAGAAGTCTTTTTGCGGAATGACCAGAGGGTTAGGTATTCGTACCACGGTGACTTTACCTGAAATCAGCAGTCTAAGTGTGGTCACACAGGAGTTTTCCTGACCGTTGCTGTGAGACCATCTACCAAGTTCCCGAAATTCTGAAATCCATCTTAGGTGGAAGTTGTTTTTCCAGCAAGACTATATACACTTGTGCTAATTTCTGAATGGAACTTTAGTGTGAGTTACTGATCTAAAAGTTAGTACGCAACTGCACCGGTCGCTGTACGATAACTCCACATTATTGCCATTATCATGGACAACAATCTTTGAAATAACAATTTTTCAACCGTTAACTTCGGAAATGACAAAAGACTACTTCAAACCTCGCCTAGATTCTCAAGGTAGGCGGGGTTGCTGTGGGTATCCGCCATCCTTGGCATCTGGCATGCGGTTATGAAGGAAGTCCGCTCATATTTGTCATCTTAGCTTCTCGGTCTGCATTTGCTTGAATTTGTTTTTCTACAGTGAGTAGAGTGCTCGATACAGCTGGTTTACATAGTCACCTATCTTCTCATCATGACTGTAGTGGACAAGTGAGTATGCGCTAGACCCTCGTCCACTAACAATTTAAAACGCCTTTCCTGAAGAGCAATCGAAACGTAGTCCCAACAGGCATCGAACTAAAAGAACGCAGTGGGTTTAGAAACACTTCGCCTATTTACAGCGATGGTTGTAAATATGACAAGTTTTATGACAAGCTTTAAATTAGTCTGGGTTCAACAGCGGCAGCCGAGAGGGGAAAGTAAAAGAACGGCTGGTGAGCTCCAGGTCACCCGGCGGAACTCAAATGCGCGCCAACCGAAAAGTGTACAGAACCTTCAAACATGCTAAACGACATTGGGAAAAAGTGCAAGTGGAATGATCCTGTAGAGCGAAATATGAGATGCGTCGTTAAGAAAAGGGTACTCACTCGCTGTGTGCAACTAGCTGCACGACTGAGGATAATGGCACTGAGCTCGTATCAGTTATCTTATGGCAGACATACGCGGAGACATACTTGGAGTACAGATGTGCGAGAAAACACGATTGCAGCCCAGATTCTCGGAAAAGTCACGCTACCGTTGGTCACCAAGCAAGCCCCCTCGCAAAAGGCAGGCGGTTGAGAATTCTCCACCATGTGACCGGAAGTATCGACGTGTGGGCCACCCCCTATGGCGTTGTTCACGACACTCCCGATACAATGAGTACGTGCACGGGAAAAGACCTAAGACCACAAGGTTCCTCTCCTTACGCTACTGCGCCAGTCTAGGGTGGAACTAACCCAATGTGTAAATAGTGTGAACTGCCGAGCTCAGTGTACAGACTGGTGAATGTGGCAGTGTAACTGAGAAAGCTGTGTACTTACGAGGTCGTCAAGTCCCTGTATGTAGAACTGTTGACGATGACCTGCGTTCGCATGAGTGATGACCGTGGTGTGGCGAGCCTCACATAAGAAGGAGACAGTCAAGAGCCACACCGGTGATGATGCGTGCTGAGGCCTAATGAATGCGTGTATGTAGGGCGCAGAGCGGAGGCAGGTGGGAATTTCCCATGTTAATTTTATGGCTGGCTTATTTCACAACGATGAGTTGGAAGTGTGCATATTGGGTGCTGACAGGGACTTGATATTGGTAGCGTCGTTCCACCTCATTTTAACGTGCTAGACGTCTACAATGTGAAAACCCCGAAGGACGCAAAGTGCCACGTGTAAAGATTCCGTCACGATAAAACGTCCATCGTAGACCCAAGAATGGTAGCTGGAGTAGGTACCTGTTGAAAGGTCCTCTGTCGAGTTCTATGAAGGTTTAACAAACACGCTCAAACGTAACAAATTGTCTAAAGCGCAAAAGACTTACGGGAAGCTAATGGCCTGAAGGAAATAGAAGACTCGTTCGGGGATTGAAGTTGAACGTATGCAATCCTTTTGGACTGTTTCTTAATCTTTAAAACGCCTTGCAATTTCTTTCAACGTTTTCAACAGGACGATTTTCACACCACATTGGCGCAGATCAGGTTTCATCAGATATACAGCAGAACTGTTGGAATTCAACATACAAACAAAAACTGGTAGGTGTGACAAACCCTATGCAATGAAAACTCAGAAGTAGAAGTCGAAAAAAGGGTCAATCCAGAGGCTCAACTGTAGCAAATGGTGTGTTAAGTTGGGTCATGCAAATGAACACCAATTAAACTGAATCGAGACGAAAAGCGTAGGTTTGATGCCATCAGTATTATGCACGCAGCCGTTTGGATGGCAGTGCTATTAACTTAGAGCTACCTGTGGTGCGCACAAGTATGGCGAATGATCCCATGTAAATGTGCGCAAACCATCAAGCATCGCTTAGCGAAGCGACGCAAAGGCAAACGAGCAGTGGAGCTGAGTTGATTGTCTGTCACTGAACAACCGAGGACCTACCTGGCAGTCATCGCATTGAGGACAGTCGTTTTTTTTACCCTGCCAGTGTTGGGTGGTGCTTACGAAGCCGCAGGGTCCGATGCCGGGTGAGATGTGTCCCAGCAGAGACAACACACGTGTGGATGGGCGAAAAAGATTGTCCCCCCGGTCAATCATGAAATTGTGAAGGTTTAGTAACGGAAATAAATCGAGGGTGACGATATTACATCTCGTGAACTGTCCATGTTGGAGGCCTGAAGTCGGTGTAGAGATTTCGGATATCGTGCGGGGATGACCCATCGCTTAGTGAAGTTGTAATAAGCGTCAGTGTCTCAAGGCGCGAGAAAAATGGTGATGAAATCTGAACGTGCTGGGTTGCGTTAGGTGAGAATATCCTAAAATTCCATCCAGTAAGTGAAAATTTCACGTGCTTTTTGGCCGAAGTTTCTATAGATGTTTCCTCAACTGTTTTAGTGTTTCGCTTTCTCGTCGCAGGCAGTCTGCGCTCTATTCTAAAACCCAGTTTTCTTTTCTTCATTATTTCAAATATTTCGACAGTATGTGCCATCTGCTCAGTTAATTATTCATTGCTTTTATACTGTGACTAACTTTCCACCCCTAGACATCCATTATCCTCGCTTCAGAAGCATCCTTGTTGATATATTCAATACCGTCGTTTGGAATTATTAGGAAGTTACCTGAGGAGGATCACGACGGAGTTCAATATAGATTGCCAAAGTATATGCGGCGTATACTGTGCTTGAAGCTGTTACTTTGCACTAGAGAAAAATCTTCAGAAATTTCCCAAGGTTTCTGTCAGCTTCTAGGGATTAGACGTTCACATAACGCACGATTTTCTTTTTCCCATTCTGGGGTGCATATCGTTTTTGTAAAGATAAAACGTGCTCAACTGAATACGAACAATCGCTTTGAATCGTATACCTCAAGACCCATTGAGCTCGACTGTGTAGCGACCATATCTGTTCACTTTTTACTGTGTCAAAGTTACGACTGCCTCTGTTTTTAACTTTTGTATATGCTTTACTGCTTGTTGGAACATGCCGGGATACTGACAAGCACCCCGCTCATTCGAACGCACAATCCCAAAAACATGCTGGCTTATCGTTCCGCTGTATTATCGTTTCTTATTATTCAGTCGCTCTCACGTCGACTGTGCGTGTCAACAGTATATTGCATGGTTACCCATTATGTTATTCTCAACCAACCGCCTTTGGTTCGTTCGATCCCACAAACTGACGAGCCCGTCTGAATCCCATGTTATAGTGTGCATTCAAGTTCAGTGAACCCTCTTCTTCAATCTCTCTCTGCACATTACGTTTCCATTGCGTATTGTGTACAAGTATATTTTCAAAATTATATTTCCTGTCTAAACTTGATCATTTGCTACAGCCGTTAAGGAGATTGAGTCAGAGACTTGGTCTTCCGTATTATTCATCACATGAGCCGCTTCTGAATTTGGGGGTCTTAATCCAGAGCTGTGATTCGCCACGTTGGAAATAGAGTTTTGCGACCGACTTGTAACATGTGATTCAAACAAGTTCTGTCAGCTTATAACGCGCCATCCTTGAAATATGCTGAACCTGGTTGGCGACACTTTAATAGCCTCGGCAACCAACCGTTATGAATGGGCTACGCAGGCAATTCTTAACTTAAGCACATCCGTCAGATTACATTCATCTTGATCAACTGTTTCAACAGTCACAGTTAAGTGACAACAGGTCATCGGTTCTTTTTTCGCATGTGCGGTATGCAGTGAGTAAATCACAGTTGCCAGAGCCTCTTTTGCAAGAGTTATGGATGCAACAACTGCCTGGGTATACACAGGGGCTATTGTCCGTGTTACCCTCACGTCCCTTAGGTGATCTAGCGGCTTCGGCCGATGCAATACACGAACGTTTCCGAAGGCATGGTGCATTCGCCATTTGTTGGGCAGATGGTTATCTACAACAGTCCTGCGAGTGGTTTGCTGGTCATGAAGGTCGCCGAAGGTGTAGTCTTGCGCAAGACACTTGGACGTCGTGAACACAACCCTTTGGTGCCAGATGTCGAAATACTTCAGTTGCCACGTGGACTGGCGGATATTCGTGCTATCATTTATCGTACCAGGTCACTATCCAAAATTCCCCTGACGCGTGCCCGATCACCCCCCCTGGCAACAGACTAGCGAGATCTGTTGATACAATGAGACATATGGTGAAAACGCTAGACGATACTGATCACCACATAGCCGTCGCGGTAGCAAACGTTTGAATTAACAAACCGGCACCTTACAGCGACAACTGCCACAGGCCGGTCAAACGACAGTCGATTCTTTGTTCCGAAAGATTCGACCTCCAGAATGAACTCGATTGATATGCGAGTGGAGGTTAGTGTCATCCCGCATTCGGCAATGGATTCGCGATTAGAACCTGGCACCACATTTTGAGCTAAACGTGGTAAATCCATTAGAACCTTATGCCGCCGACTATTAACTTCAAGCTCTTGTCTTCGATATGATTTTCTCTGGGTCCTCCTCGTAGCTAACACCCATTTCCCGACTACTGGTATCGAGTTCCACCGACACCTCGATTTGCCGGTCGACACACGTCATTCGCTCTTGCTCAATACCCCGACAAAACTAGATGTTCGGAATGAACCGTCACACATGGCTGTGATCAACCCAATGCTTTCCAACCTCGTAGATTGTGAGCCTTCCTGGAGGCCCTTATCCGAATTCCTTCAACTCATCCGACCGAAAAACTAACTAGCGGCGATGAAAACCGATGTCACGCGAGGGCTGCCAGTTCAATATCATTTACGTCGCTTAGCTCCCGATGAGTCAAAAATTGTCCGAGCCAAACTTGGGTACATTTTTGAACTCGGTATTGTCCGTTCTTCTAATATTCCATGAGATTTGCCGTTGCGCACTGTGCATAAAAAGGTTGTTAACAACTGACGCTCATGTGACGACTATGGGGATCAAACAACGCAACTACTGTCGATAGGTATCCAGCTCATCACCCTCAATACCTGGAAGCAAGCTTATTGGAAATGCAAATATTCACCAAGAGCAGCCTAGTGCGCGTATATAACCAGATTCTTGTAGCACCCGAAGATATCTCGGAGACAGTAGCCATAACATTTTTCAAACTTTTCGAATTTTTGCGCATGCTGTCCGGCCTCAGCAACGCTGCTCAGACTTTCCAACGTTTTATTCACGACGTGTGTCGTGGACTGGATGGTGTTTATCCGTACTTGGATGATATCTTGGTCGCTAGTCTCATCAAAGGAAGGACGCTGCGTAAACTTTTTTCATTGTTCACCCGTTTTTCGCGCCATGCACTCAGCCAAATGCTTTTCGGGATGCCCGCGTAACTTTCCAGAATTGAAATCCCCACACAAGGTGAAGGTGATAGTAGGCCATCTGGCGCATATATCATTTGAACAACTTCACCGTTCCGACGGTTCAGTAAATTTCATCGCCGTTCATTCCCTTATTGCGCATATTTCATGTGAACGCTCACAGACCTGCTCAAAGGTACGGTACGCGCATTTTCATTCACAACTGCCGAACAAAAGGCCTATAATTTAAAAACAATTATCGACAATATAGCAGCGCTGTCACGTCATCATCCGTCCTCCTTCAGCGCTGACTGTGGATTTATCGGGCGTGACGATGGGAGTAATCCCGGAGCAGTAACTCGGCGACCACTGTAGTCCACTAATCTTTTCTCCAAGTGTTAAAGTGGTTGCTCGCGCTTTGTAGTTGACGATTGTCATGTATTTCATAGAATATTAGTAACCACGTTCCACCTCTTCACTTAGGCCCTTCTCGCTGATCCTTCTTACATTTGACATCCTCTCGGTAGTAATTGCGAGCCCTTTCTTGCAAAGACTGACACGACCATTCAAGTTACGCGCGCGACAAATCATTTCTCCACGAACGTTAATCTTGATGTATTACTAAATCTTGATATCCTCTACTTGCGGAAACTTGTTCTCGCGTATTTTTTCTTTACTTCCCATTGCTGGACCTTTGTTTATATGTACCCTGGTTTCATTTGCGCTTGATCGCTCCGCCATTACGCGACTGTTGCATTTGATCATATTCACGTGAACCGTTAGTCTCGGAACTTGTATATTTGGTGGATTCAATATCGAGGTTTGTTGTTATTTTCTTCTTTTAGTTTATACTAATTTTCTTGTACCTTAGCACCTCATTAGTAAGAAACTCGCCGGTGCAATTGTCTTCCCTTTTGGATCCGAATCGGTTGTTCATCGGGCTGAGGAATTTATAGGCGTTCGTTGCCTATAAACGCGACTATTCTAGATCCGACCTGCCGACAGACTTTGCGAGTAGATTAAGCGTTGCGCGAACAGCTACCAGACTTCTGCAATTAACACCAAGCATGTAAACTGTCAGCGGCATGTGTCGTTATCCCCCATTTTTGATATCCTCAAAAGCGGTAATTTCATCGTCTCTACATACCACAACCCACTAACATGCGAACTACGCTCGACAACTGGAAGGTTTTCCCCCAGAGAAACATGATACCCGGATCATCTTGCTCAGTTCACGACCGATATCCGTCACATTTCAGGTATTGCGAACCCAGTCGCCGATGCTCTCTCGCGCATCAATGCTACAATGAGCACGGCAGACAGCTCAGCGATCGCAGCTGCACAGGACAACGATCTGGAGATGAAAACAACCTCGTCGGTCAAGTTCCCTCAGGCTAGAAAGCGTCCCTATGGATTTATTCCTAAGGGATATTTATTCGTGACACTTCACGTGACATCCCTTGCCCGGTTATTCCGTTAGGCTTTTCGTCCGCCAAATTTTTGACACGTTGCACAACATGTCTCACCCAGGCATACGTTCAACGAGTGAGAATGGTCACCGAGCGCTTTGTCTGGCGCAATGTCAGTGGCGACATCTCTACATGGCCTATGGCGTGCATACACTATCAACAATTTAAAATTCATCGCCACACGCGTGTCCCATTGGGGAGTTCAACAGCCCCTGATGAGCGTTTCTATCGCGTGTCTGTCGATTTGGTCGGACCCTTGCCACACTACAATGAGTGTGTGTATATCTTAACATGTGTGGGTAGATCAACACGTTGACCAGAAGCCGTACCAATTCCAAATTGCTCGCTATAAATCGTCACACGAGCATCGTTGGATTGTTGGTTCGCTCAGATTGTTTATCTCGCGGGTCACACTTTGACTTTGTCTTCTCATTATTCTCCGACGGCCAAAGATGTAGTCGAATATGCGCAACAGCTTACCACTCGGCGGCCAATGGGTTCCTTGAACGTTCCCCTCGATAATTTAGGAGTTCAGTATCCGCTAGCACGAAGTCCTGTCGTTAGTCTGGTTAGATATCTAAAACAGGCTGAAGACCAACCTACATTCCACGCCCGCTCAGTTAGCCTATGGATGCTCCTTACGTTTTCTCGGAAAGGTGTTTGCCCACGTTCAACGAGACTCCTCGACTTCTTGGATTACGGTGAGCGGTCAGCTCAGCATACGCGACGACTCCGACCGACCCCACCAACGGAGCAGACCATGCACGCGTGAATAGATTTTCGTCTCTCAGTCAGTTCTCACGTTTTAGTTCGTGCGGTTGCTCACCGACGATCTTTTGCACCCGCCGTATACAGGTCCATTCCGCGTACTCACGCGCTATGATAAGGCTTTCATTTTGAAATACATTGGTAAACGCGGGCTCATCTCCACCGATAGACTGATGTCAGCGTCTATAGGGGTATCTGACGTGGGGAACCATTGGCGGCCAGCAAAGCCCTCTACGACTAATAAATTGCATAACGTTCACACAGACTTGATTGCGGCTGCTGCTCCGCCGGCTTCCACGAGCCCCAACCTCTAGAACGGAAGTGGTCGAGGGTTGTCAAGGCCAGGGCGATTCGCAGACTCTTTGAAAGGCCGTCTTATTGAGTTCTTTGTGTCGTTAAACTTTCTCACCCAGTTAAATCTAATTGACTACCTACAATGGACTCCGGAAGCAAAACGGCCGTATTCATTTAGACAAAACGAAGGCAGAAACTCGGCAAGGTTATTGTAAATTTGTTGATCCATGAACTGAGAAAATTCGTCCCATCGTTTGCATTCCCTATTTTCCCCCTAACCTGACACTTGTTCCCACTACCTCACCCACCCCGTTTTGTTTTATTGAACTAATGTGTCATTAACTGTCCTTGGCGCGAGTAGCCATTCTTGTCCTGGCTTACTGGCGTGACGGCTGACCTTTGACCTTGCTGGTTCCTGTTGAGAAACTGTTGATTTTGCTGGACGAGATTATCGTCGCGAACGATTGAGGTTTGCTTTTTGTAATTACTGATGCATTTCTTTAATAGTACCGTAGAAATTGTTGGATCCAATCTTGTTTTCAATTTGGGGATCCGTTTTTGGGCTACGCGTAACTCAACGATCAGACGTGGATCGTTACAGTATCGCCTCCACATTGAGACTACGAGTTAACCATTCGTTATTGTCGCGGGACACTGTGATCGCGCGTCTTGAGAGCCGCGCGAAAACTTTGAATTTTGCGAGGACCACCTGCGGTGGACACGACTAAGGCTACAATCCTACTAGGTCCACTACAGCTTGCCTGTTTCCATTTTCCTTGCTTACCAATGATTATCAACCTCCCAAACTTTGCTGACCCAAACAATTCCAATCGTCCTCCCTCGCCCTTTCACCCACTATAGATGCGAACTGTATGGCAGTAGCAAACTGAACCAATGATTTTCGTGTCAGCTGTTCCGACTAACTAGACCACTGCTGCATTGTCGAGGTCAATTCTTTGTTTGGCTTCCAGAAGCAAGCTGCGTAGCAACCATATTTCTTTACTGCTGAATGTGACACGCGGGTGCCAGATCTGTCGAAAAGTTCTTTCCAGACGTTTCTGACGCCAACATTTTATATTTGGTCCCGTAATGTAAAACTCCCTCTTGTTTTGCAACCTTATCGTATTCACTTACCTGTAAACATTGTTTCACTCGTTTAGAAGACATTGTGCAACTTATTTGCTTCTACTTGGCGTGCGTCCTCAGATGTGAACCTTTTCTGTTCTGTCTGTACTATTGATGGCATTTATGATGTAACTTCCCATATCCATTTTGTAATGTTCACTCAACTTCAAGCGGTCGATTTGTGATTCATGCTGTTGATGTTGACTGTTACAGGTGCGGTAGACAGCCGATTATTTCACACCTTTCACTGCTTACGAAATAGTACTGTGGAACCCTCTGTCAAAGTTTTGTTCTGAATTCGGTGGTCGTTATTTCTCTGCACGTTGATCGAAGGTGGCGCAGTCGTAACACTACTCAACTTGTTGGTTCTGGAAATTGTAATCCGTTGTTGGACAATTCGGCTACATTCGTCATGACGCCCAAAGGTTGCGAAGGATATGTTAGAGGAAAAGCAAGTCCCACAGTTGGATGGCATTGGTATTCGCTCTGACGGGTATCCGTTCTGACGGACCTGTCACTGAACGTCGAATCCAGTATTAGAAGTAATGTCAGCGCTCGATCAACCTTTATGATAACCAAGATGAAGGAAAATCATTTAGCCACAGCGTTGTAATTAGAGAAAGCTCCAATGCGAACTATAGAACAAGTGATGGTAGCCGGACAACTTGTGAAGTCTAGAGTGTGTCGTTTGATTGAGGATCGGAGCGATATCGCATACTGTCGTTGATTAAGCCACAGAATTCTGTGAGCCGGGATGTCAAACAGCACTTGACGTGTTGTCCGAATCAAATCTCTCCCTTCTTGGTGAGTTTGAAATCTCCCGGGAAGATTTTCTAACAGAACGATCGTCTTCATCTGCCAAAGTTCGAGTGGACATAGTTTAACAACTCTCCAATTAATTACTGCAAGTTCGCAAAGGAATTTGAACATAATGCTGATGCTGGAATGACAGACTACAGTCCTCAAATACTGTTAGCTTTAAACCATTGTCAGGGAACATCTCGCGATGTAATTAGGGACTGTATAATTTTACAAACATCAATGGCATATACGAAGGCCAGAGAGGTATTACATGATCTTTCTGAAAAGCCGTACCATGTCGCAAGATCTTGGATCTACGGGCCAGTGCTGGAAACTCCACATGTCCTGAACACTGCTGCCGGACTGACATGATTGCGTGTTCGCACAAAAATAATGCGGTGTTGCTCCCAAACAGATGGACTACAAGGCTAATTTGGGTTTCATGACTGTGAAGAGGCTACCCTCATCCTACAACTCGAGCGGGTTATGAAGGCAGACGAGGTCAGCTTGTGAGGGCGCGGACCGACATTTGCTGAGCTCAACGAATTCGTTTCGCGATGGGCATAGGTGGCGCGAGTCACATTCGGACAAACCGCAGAGAGTAGTCGTGATGCTCGTGATAAGATCTATCCAGGTTTAATTAGAGAGCGTGAACCAAAGAATTAACCTATCAAGACTTTTAATTTTGCTATTGTCATGTCGTATTCCTGTAAATTGCGGTTTGTGCGGACTTGCGTTCAGCTGTGAAGGACCCCCAAGGTTCATAAAGCTTGCCGTACTTGTTAGGCAGTCTGGTGCGCGCGGTGGCATTGGAGTCTGTACCACGACGAGCTCCGGTAGCAAGTGCCTACGACCTGAGGCGGTTCCGGTGTGTTGAGACTTCAACCGCTTTTGCCAGAACTTATTCATCCTTCGGAAATGGTTCAGACGCAACCCCCGTCAGACAGTTTTGTTGATAGACATAGGATTACTACAGTTCAGTCGGGCCCGACAACCACCACACTTGGCGACGCACCGAACTCTAAGCATACCGAGACAACTGTTGAGTTAGTCCCCATGTCTATGAATGAAACCGTTGACGTTGACGGGTCGTACATCACGAAACATTTCTCGTTTGGGTCTGTAGCTCCCTTGTGGAATGCGAGCGGCAATTGGAATTGAAAGAAGTCGAGTTCAGAAAGATCAAAGTGATACTCCAAGAGCACACTGGATATTTTACCAAAGCGTCAGTGGACAGAAACAGCCTTATGCGAATGAAACCCTATCTGGCTGGATAATTTGTGGCCCACTGAGTGGGGAAGCTAAACCCCGCGCTTCCGTGGACTGTACTCTTCAAGGAGATCGTTACGCTGAGAAACATCTCGGACTTCTGCACGACCAGGAGTCCAGCGGTGCAGCAAACGTTGCAGAGTCCCATTCCCAGGAAGATAAGTTCGCTCTGACGATTGTCAGAAATCTTGTTCGTCTTTTCAACGGCCATTTAGTGGTTCCATTACCGTGGAAAGCTGTGTAAGTTATTTTATCTCACGGTGGAATGTTGGCTTCGAAGCGTCTGAGCTTCTTACGAAACCGCTTGTTACGTGATAATGAATAACCTGTAAGATTTACGGCTTTACTACAGTCTCACATTAACAAAGGGTACATCGAACATGCACCTGTGAATGGTAAATCTGATCAGCTTGCCATAGATGTCATATACCACACCACTTTGTGTTTAACCTTAAGAACCCTGGTAAACTTTGCGTGGCATTTGACAGTGCGGCAAGATATCGTGCCACGTCCCTGAACGATCGGCTATTGCAAGGACCGGACCTCAACTCACTACTTTTAGATATGTCGCTGATGTTTGGAATTTATCCAGCTACAGACGCAACACAGATATAGGGGAAGTTTTTGCAATTTCTCGTCCACGGAGCAGACTTTGACGCTCCAGTGATAGGTTGGTGACCTCAGCGCGATTTCACGCATAAACTCAAGAAATATCGGATGGCAGTATATTCATTTTGGTCACCCATTCCTTCCTCTGTGCAAATTTGCCTAGAAGAAATCGGCAGAAACATATGTATGTGGACAGGGTGTGCCAAACCGTTTATACGGAAGCTTGCGTTAACAACTGCCATCCTCTGTGCCAGATTCATCTTTGGCAATCAGCATTGTCCACTGTTTAACGTCATTGCTGACTAGAGGAGAAGTTCGCTCAGCCAGGTAGATGTCAAATAACCGTGATGCCCTTGATAGCGCCGTTGATTTTGAGCACACTGTGGATGTGAGGAAAGTAAGTGATGACGGGTTACCATCTGAACATATGTTCGGTATCAAGTGGGACGTTGAAGCGGACCAATTTATCGTAAGCCTCAAACCATCCGAGAAAGCGACCACAAGAAGAGGTATCCTCTCTGCCGCCCCCAAGTTGCATGACTCCCTCGGATTCATTGCCCCAAGGCTATTCCGGGAGGGATATTATTGCAAGATCTGCGCCGCAAAAGGCTGGGGTGGGACGGCCCACTCAATACAGAAGATAGCTCAAAGTGACACAACTGGTTAAAACGTTTACAAGAACTTGGCGGAAATGCAGACTCAAAGGCACGTAAGACCTAGAGTTTGTGTAAAGCGATTTTGAGTTGCATGTACTTTTTGACGTATCCGAAGTGGGATATGGTGCGGTCGCCCATGTTTGCTTTTGCGACGACACTATTGAACAGCCTTGCGTACTGATGCTTTTGAAAGTTCGGCTGGCGCCTCTGAAGTCAGCTTTCATGCCCCGACTCGAGTCGACTGCAGCTGTACTTGCCGTTCGCATGGTTCAAATGATACGTTCGTGTTTGAACGTTTGTTCCGGAGGCGCAAACTTGTGGGCAGATTCAGTGATCGCGTTGTATCACATAAACAGTGTCGTTACACGTTTCGGCACGTTTGCCGCAAATAAACTGTCACACATCCTTGTTGTCTCTAACCCACGGTAGTGAAGGCACGTCCGAGCATGTGATGACCCCGTGGATAAACTATCACTCAGAGTGAGAGGCGTTCAGTGTGTGTAGCAATGGTTGCGTGGTACAGATTTCTTCGGGCAACCGCCGGCCTGGTGAACCAGCGGACTCGGGCCCATCAAAGCTGTAGAGGGTGCTGAGTTTGAAAAAGGCTGTATTATGAGTCAGTGTTATGAGCAAATCTAATGGATTGCTGCTCATTTGCTGCAAGCCCCCTGAGTGATACAGACTGTTGAAAGCCATCGCTTGATTGGGTCTGCTTAAGTCTTATTTGGTTTTAATGAACATTATTCATCAAAAAACAATGAAAGCATTCCATTTGACATCTGTTGAGCTACAGTCAGCAGAAATAGATGGTGTGCGGCCAGTACACTCGTGTACTTGTGAGAAGAGGGAGACATTGAATGGGAGACGCCTTTGTAAGTTGCGTTCCGTTGTAAATGACGGTCTCCGTCGACTGTGTGGAAGATTGTCTACTTTGGTTTTAGGATTGGACTCGAAATTTCTTGTCATGTTGCCCAGGCCACATCACATGACAGATACTATTATCCGTCACTTTCATCTGAGGAGAGGTCCTGTTGAGAAAGCCCGCGTTTTCGCATTAATTTGTCAGTGATTTCGGGTTCTACATGGTTTGGTAGCCCATAAGTGTGTCATAGGCGGGTGTGTCTCTCACGGATGCCAGAATGGGGTTGCTGACAGACAACTGATGTCCCCACTTTCTTCTGTGAGAACACAGTTCGGTTGGCATCTCTCCCTACACGCCCGTTGGAAGTATTATGGTACGATCAAAGTAAAAAGCGGTGCAACGTTCGAAAAAGATAAGGGTGCGTATGACGTGCTCCGACTCTGTGGCAGTCCACCTAGAAGTTGCAGGGATTATGAGCACTGACCCCTTTCTTGTCCAATTGATTCAATTTATCGGAGAATGGACAGTGTAGCGACTGGAATTCATAACGGAACATAGTGTGCTGCCGATGTTTAACTGTATAAATTAAAGCGTTGTACGCAGTACTGATCAAATTACGGTTTTTCTCAGTGGTCAAAAGCACTCTCAACTTACGTGTCCGTTTTGCGATTTCCAATGCCATAAATGTAACATTACAAGTCACATCCAAGCCGTCCGTCGTAGGTCGAAGATTTGTTCCGTCCAGACGTCCTTCGAAAGGCAAATTCCCTCATCTGACTTCTAATCCACCTCTCTTACGTAATTTCTACGAAGTCTGTTAATTTAGTGCACCACCTAACGATTGTTAAATCGCTCCCGTTGACTGGTGGCCGTTTGTGAACACGTGCTTAGCTGCTCCATTTTGTACTCCTTTGCTGGATATTTTGTGTACCCGGTTGATTCACATTCAAGTACTGTTAAATCGCTCCTGGCGATTTAGGGTAATTCACTCAGTAACGCGTATAAATTCCAATACTTTCGACCGCCTTTTCTGACGTTTTCTGGACTTGGAAGATAGTCCCGTCAACCCGACCGTCTGAATAAGCGTTATTGGAATTGTCGAATACGCGTTACTGAGTGAATTACCCTAAATCGCCAGGAGCGATTTAACACGATCATTTACTGTTGACCGTGGCCTCAAACACTACTCCATTGTTTACACTGGTAGCGGTGAATCTTTTATTTCTGTTCATTGCGGGAAGCGGCTGGATCCTTTTGTTACCTTGAAACCTGGTGATACGTCCGTTAGAAGGAGTACTGGACATACTTTACCTATTCATGGCAAACGCGAAATTCCACTCAGGGATACGCAGTTCGTCACTTATAAACGTCCATCTTTGTTGCCAATTTTGGTCCATGTATCATTGATTTTGAGTGCATGAAGATGTTGACGCTCTCCTTCGCATTGTCCGTTGAATCTTTCGAGGCTAAAAATTCCGTTCCCAAGTCTGTTACAGATTTTTACCAAGTTATTGAAGAGGTGTCTGCAATCGAGTCAGCGCAGATAAGGACTTATGAGCTTATAAAGAATTAGCAGTCATCGCTACAACCCAGGCTTCTACTTGAACTGTATCAGTCGTAATAATCGTAATTCATAACGGAACATTGTGGGCTATCGCTGTTTCACCGCACAACTTGTTACGCTGTGCAGAGTACTGATCACATTATGGTTTCGTTAGTTGGCCTGCTGCGTTTCTACTTTTGTGTAGAAACTAGTTCTTGGTTTGAGCTAGGTACACTTCCGATTGCTATTACGTATTCCCAACTGCCACAAACGCTGACTGACATTTATTCGGATAACGGCTCAGATTTTGTGGTTGCCAACAGATGGTTTTGGAGTTGGAGTGGTACGCTAGATCAGGATTAGATTAATGGTATTCTACTACAATTAAATATCACATGGCATTTCAGTCCCCATTGTCATAGAAACAACATATTTGTTTTTACTTCTCAGATGTAAACCGCTTTTGTTCCATCTGCATTATGAAGTTCGAGTTCAAGCTCAATTTGCATAGGATGAAGTGGCTGTGGCCAATTTAGCGTTCAAAATATTCGCACCGGAATGCCACAGCTGCGCCTGCCCCACTTGGTGAGGGGCTTGCAAGTTTCTCGGGTTCTGTTTTTCCGTTCCACTGTTCGTCTTGATTACTGAGTAGTCTATGTATGCAAAAGAAGTGGAAGTGAAGGGAGAAGAAAGAAAAAATCATCGCGAACCCCCAACGATTGTCTTAATACATGACATTTAGTATAAGCTTTCTTCACACTACTAGTACGAGGTACTTCAACCATGATAGACAAGACAGACAGGTAGTGATACACGCACTTGAGGGGCATCAGATAACCCTCTAGTTACAACTCCAACTCCATCCTTTCTTGAATGGGATCACCAGAATAGCACATTCCCGTAGGTATGCTGCCACAGACGCATTTGGCCCACATCTTCCCATAACAGTGCAGGACATTCTATCAACTGAGTGGGCTTTCCCTAAGCAGCAGGTTGCTTTATCAGCTCGCTACTAGATGACAAAAGATGGGGAAAGGGTCACCTGCACCTCATTGTTATAATCGGACCTCCATAGGCCTGATTCTATCTCTGACACAAACCAAGATCCACCAATCATAGCCAATTTTAACTCTGCACCCTTTTTGATTATCTCGACGGCACGTAGTTGGGGATTTATCTTCTTGTGCAATGCTTGGCGTTTCTGTGATTGTTTTTTAGTCGCGTTGTTTCAACCTCTCTGTCACACCGGCAGATCAACCTGGGACTCAGGAGTGAGGTGGAGTGTAGCTGATGAGAAGAGAACTGTTTCAACCCACGACCCCTGTATGGACAGCGGCGTTGGAGTAAATGCATGTTGCTCTAGTTGCCACCCGTGGTATCACCACTCCTGGTCTGCAGGCGACGATGTTTAAACGCTTCGGCAGTTTGGTCTCTGATCGGAGGTTCCCAATTTGTGCCGAGCAGACATCATAACCATATGAAAACACCGCAGTAACGTGAGACCAGAAGGGAGGAAAGTGTGCAAGGACATGAAGGGTTCACAGGTTGATAGGTTATCATTTTGGGAAATGCATCAATACCAACGCCCATAAAACAATGGGGTGGTGCCATCAGATGAGCTTCACTCTCAAACCGGAAAACCTATACTCACCGCTCCATACATTACATTGGAAGGCTTGACCATATACGTCTGTGTTACATTACCTACGGCACGTGAGTATGCTTAAGTGGTCACTCTGTCATAGATATAATCTAAACACTGACTGCGCATCAGAATTACTCTAGCCATTGAGGCCTGCTTTGTGGGAGGAAAGTGCGAGACGAAAAATGGCCCTCACAATGCCACGGTTTTCCATGATATCACTACCTGACAAGTCTTGTCAGATATACTAAGGAAGATCTGGAAAGATCTCAGGCCACACTCTATCCAGCCGCATTTTGAAGAAGATCACTGTATCGCTATGAACTACTTCACCTGGGAGCTTGTTCCACGCATTCACTATCCGGTGGCTGAAGAAGTTTGCTCGTAAGTCTGCAACGAGCCCTGCTCTTCTTCACTCGGAGATTGAGCTTTGGGGATGGCTTCTTGACCCACTTGTGCAAACAAGTCTGTGGTCTTCACGCCGCTTATGTCTTTCAGAATTTTGAAGGTCTCGATAAGGTCACCTCTCACCCTCCTCCTTCCCATGGAGTACAATCCGAGCTCCTTTAATCGGTCATGATAGGGTTTGTCCCTGAATCGTTTATCGTTCGAGTCAAAAGTTGTTGCACTCTGTCAAAGCACGGTAGGGTGCCCACGCCTGCAGGCAGTACTCCAGATGAGGCCGAACTATGGCTTTGTATAGCGGCAGAAATACTTCCGGTTGCCTGTTAGACAAAACTCTCTAAGTCTAAACAGCTCACTGCGGGCTCTGTGTGCAGCCGCTGCGCATTGAGCTGAGGGCTTGAAGTCGTTTTTGATCAACACTCCCAGGTCTCGGGCCTTTTCTACGCATTCAATGGTGAATGGACCCTGGGGACCGGTACTTCTAGAGGTTCAGAGCTTCCGGTTAACATTTGGCATTTGGCGGCATTTAATGGAAGGTCCCACTTGAGAGACCACTCTGCTACTGCCTTGAGATCTTGTGTTAAGGCTGCTCGGTTTGTTGACACCTGCTATCTTAACATCGATCTGCAGATGCGAAGCGCGGGTTACTAAACCAACTCACTAGATCATTAACGAACATCAAGAACAGGAAAGGACTCAAAACGGATCTTTGGGGGACCACTATGTTCCGTGCCCACTGCGGAAAGTCCGCTTCCAACATCTATTTTAAAAACCTTGTTATGCAGGAAATCCATCACCCAGTCAAAAACTCAGTTGGAGATACGAAACCAGTTCAATTGGTCACTAAGATAACGGTGAGTTATTGAGTCGAAGGCTTGGCTGAAATAAAAATGGCATATATGGACGTTTCTGAATACTTCCAACGGTCTCATGACCAAAAGCATGAAAGATTAAAGGGTGCGTACACGAAAGTTCCCAGATTCAACACAACGTTTCAACAAGATACGTCGAAACCTTGTCCCTAATTAGCCGTTCCAGACATTTTCCAATTATACTCGTCAGGCTCACTGGTCTGTATTGTTTTGTTTGTCTCGCGAGCTCCCTTATGGAATAGCAACCACAGTGGCTACGCGCCACTCGTCTGGGATTTTCCCTTCCCTTAAGGAAGTTGTAAATAGCTGTCATAGGGAACGCTGCAGAACTCCCGCCAGTGGCTTAACTATGCCCGGATGGATGCCATCCGCTCCTGCGGACTTTGAGGGCTTAAGGGAGCCTAGGACCTCCCCAACCTCTTCCTCGGTGAGAAGCATATTGTTCATTTTACTTGGAGGTCTGGAATCTATCAATATTGGCAGAATGTTTTCCCCATTGTTCTTCCTCTGAACCCCGTGGAAAAAGTCGCGGAAGTTGACTTTCCGTGTTGCATCAGTGGCTGGTTTGCCATTTTTGTCAACAGAGCTCCCACTTCTTGCCTGCAGGCTCCTTTGGATTGAACATACGAGTAAAAATGCTCCGGAGCTGCTTTCGCTCAGCGCGCAAGGCCCAATTCAACGTGGCACTTTTTCAGGCCGTGGATCTTTCAGTCTTCACTCTCGCACGTTGCATACTTACGTCAATTACGGTGGTTTTCTTTTCCTTTCAATTTCTTTCCAACATTCTTTTTTACTTGGCACTCTACACATCGTTATTTTCCATCAGGGCGGACGATCGGGAGCTCTCCTCCGTACTGAGAACGGAATTTTTTCGAGCACTATAAACTTTCCTTTAATGATTCCCCACTTATCTTCAATAGAAGCGTTTTCCTTCTAGGGCGCTCCAAGACATGCTGCCGTGCCAATTCCAAGAGCCGTGCGATATCCGCTTCGACCAAAATTGCGTAATGATTTTTTCAGGGGAGGCTTTTTCGTCAAGCGGACTCCGAAGGCCAGAACGCAATGATCCGTCTTCTTACGCAGCGCTTCACCTTCCAAGTTGACAATACCCTGCTCACATCGAGTAACTATTAGATCCAACACGGATGGTTCATGCCTGTGTCGGAACCGAGTGGGGACCTGAACATGTTGACTTAATGAGTTAGAGTGCAACCAGTCCAGGAATATTCCTTCGGGAATACCCGTCCTGGCTGTTTCATGGTCCCAAGAGATGTTCGGGAGGTTGAAGTCCCCAGCTGCCACTAAGTTCGCCGAATCCCTAGCTAGAGCGTTTAAGACATTTAGCAGAAGCTTATCCTCGTAACTGCCAGCCAGTGGTCCCCTACAGGTGCTGAAAATAAGCAGTCTTCCTGTTATCCTGCTGAACGTAGCAAGAAATTGCTTGTACATTTGGGGTGTTTAATGAGAAGGGGGCCTCCCATTGCTTGTACTGATTACTTACCAACAGCTATGTTCCCCCCCGCGCGCCCGTCCGTGCGATCCTGCTTGTAGACGGATAAGTCTTCTGGAGGACGGCCACCCAAAGTTATTCCAAGTTTAGCCATGTTTCAGCCACAGCTGTGATATCCAAGTCAATGTTACGCCTCCTAACCTCCCCAACTTGTTGTTAATGCTGCGGGTATTTGTATATCAAAACTTGAGGTTCTTTCCATGCGACATTTGCCCGGATAACTTCAACGTGTCAGGACTCCCCGCATGCAGGGGACCCGAGGGGATTACCAGTTATTTTGAGTGGCCCCTCTCCTCAATTCTGAAACGTTTGACCCCAATACTCCTTCAAGCTTCCTAACCCCTTTGACCATAGGAACCCAATCGCTTTCTTTTGGCTCGTATATCTATCCTCTATTAACACCGTCATCGGTCGGGCGACATCCTCAGCTGCAACCTGACTGAGGCAGATTGCTCGACTGACCTTTAAGGGCTTACATGCTGGGACAACCACTTTCACCTGGGGTTTGGCCTTGGTTGTTATCAAGTTCATGGTTTTTTTCCCACCTTCCTCTGCTAACTGGAGCCCTTTGACTCCGCCGTGAACTGTTGGCCTTTTTTCCCATTTCACAGATGGTGCTCACCTTCGCCGCAAACGAGGTTCCCTTACTTTTACTACTGGGATAACCAGCCTCGGGTCTACCGCTACTTACTACTGTCGTAATAGATGCAGCATTGGTGAGACCTTTTTAGATTCAGAATCCCGACAACTTTCCCGGTAACTCAGCTTGTCCGCCTCGCTGGATCAATGGAGTCGCCATTAGGGCCATTACATCTGTTGGACCGACTGTCTGGCTGGAACACAACCTGAGGTAGTCTTAGGCAGCAACAATGAAGTTATGCCATACTGTGTCCGTTTCGTTGCCTGAAACGAGCCAATTTCCACATCGTGACATTTCGTGTACTCTGTCAGCCTTAATGAGTACATAGTCTCTTCGGAAGACTTGTGTTAACTCGATGAGTATTGGACGTGCCGGTTTTGAGTTCTGTTGGAATTACTTAACCTCCAGCTACCTACTCTATGTATGCGTTTGATACCAGTGGCTATAGACGATCCTGCCATCCTGAGAATTTCCATCACCCTCCTTCTATCTAGCCGCTTTCTGGTTTTTATTTTTCTGGTTACTGGCTTCCTCATTGTAAAGGACCAGAATGTTTCGGGATCTTTCTGATGCTTTTTAGCCGGCGAATGCGCAGTTTCACTGTGTCATCCACAAGTCCGTCGATCCCCAGCTTAAGAGCTGCTATCTCTTCCCCCTGCGTTTGCAATTTCCTCCTCTATCTTACACACGCCCTGTTCGACAGGAACTTTAAGGGCGAACGCTCTTTTTCTAGTGCCCCAACAGCTTTCAGAATTTTGCAACAATCGTGAGAAGACTTCTGCCAATGAACAGCAGTGTGAGCAGACCCACTTCAACTGCTTATGCTGTCCATACAACCTCACTGCAACCTCGGTCAGTTTGGAGCACGGCCGTGATACCACTTTTCACAGTTATCGCACTGGATACCCTCAGTGACCGGCTTACGACATCCACAGTCCCCACAGTTGGAACCCAGGTCATCCATAGCAAGAACTTATTTAACCAAGCTGGTTTAAGACTGGAATACAATACAACGGTGTGACAATACACAAAAGTGAGTTATACAATGATAGCAGAAAAAGAATACAACCAAAAACTATGAAACATGGAGCGGTATGGTGGAACAGTCCTAACTATACCTAATATGACTAGTAAGGAACCCAGAATAGGTAAGCAGTTGAAAATTCAAATGGCGCCAAACGACCCGACTTAATTTCACAACGCGCGTGAAGTAAGTTTCTGTATCCATCTTGTAATGTATATTCAACCTCAGGCAGTCGATTTGTGCTTTATGCTGTTGATGCTGCCCGTTACAGTTGAGCTAGGCAGCGGATTCTTTTACACCATTTGTTGCTTACGAAATAGTATTGTGGAACCCTCGGTCAAAATTTCGTTCTGACTTCAGTGGTCGTTACTGCTCTACACAATGCCGGAATAAGGTTTGATCGTAACAATAGGCGTTATGGCGAAACGATCAGGCAGGGCAGATTCGACGTGCAGTGCACGACACGGTTAGAAGGGTATTCGTTGTTCACTGTGCTTTTTTCTTCAGCAACCCTCAGGAGATTCCCTATGGATGCGAAATGTATTCACGGTTGTTGGTGGAGTGCTTCGCGGCTTTGTAAAAATATCCTCCATAACAAGACAGTACTGCACTTCAAAAAGTGTAGTACAGTGCACAATCAAAACGGAGTAAACGATTTTTGGGCTCTTGTAAGTTCGTGAACCTACTAGTGGTGTCATGAGCCCGGCGACATTTTCCATATCAGCAGACCACAAAACCGTTAGCTAGTCACATGTTTGTAGTTTTGAGGCGTAATAAACTGGGTAAGATGCAGGAGTTCAGTTATGAGCCTACGGGTTCAAAATAAATGTGTATCGACTGAAACAAAATACAGGGGTAACTGCAGTATTTTAACTTGCCTATTTAAGTCTCATTACTGCCAACCAATGTTCAGTTCTAGATGTCTGAAATGGGCACCACTTTTCTTCAATACAACAATTTTCGAAAATTCAACGAAATGAAACTTATAGAAAGTTCGGATAGAATGACACAAATACTACCGCTAAAAAATATATGGGAGACGACACATTCTGCTCTGTCTCGCAAGCGGCTATTCACATTTATTTCAGTGACACACCATGGAGAAGGAAGGGTTTCACTTTCGTTCATACATAATTCAGAAACTAATAAGAAATGAAGGTGGTGTGAGGTTTTGTAAGACGACAAACGCATTTTCTAAGTAATGTGTGAAAAACAGCATACTTAAGTTTATCTCACATCATCAGTAACTGTATGGCGTTTAAATGATCAGTTACGGGTAAGTCATTTCCGTATGTTGAATCGGAATGTTGGTGAACATTGAAAGCACCAATATAAAGATATTCAAGGCAGGGTGCCCGGAGTTCGGATAATGTCCCAAAAGTTGCACAAATTTCAGTCAGAAACGTGCGCATACTTTGTATTAACGAATGTTTTGAAACGTAGAGGAGTGGAACTGCGCCGGGCTGTCCGTGTGAAATTGTGGCGTACCAGTACATTCACGTGCACGTCGAACGACACTTGCCAAACAGCAGCTTTCATACGGTTTATGGTAGTAAATTTTACTTTGTAGATCAGAGTTGAAAAGCATCCTGAGTCGTCCATTATCGTAGTGATGGACATCGGTTCGAAGGAGCAGACCCGGTCCACTCACACGATTTTCAATTTGGTAACCTTAACACATATCCTAGGTACATACGTTAAGCTGCGGTTGATGAACTGCATGGTTGTGATGTGATGATTCGTTTCAAGCACGCTCACGAGGTAAGACTGCATACGACCTGGTAGTATGGGGATGAAGTGCTTCAGCGCGATTCAGGCAATCTATGCACTAGCACAAAATCTTGGTTAATCGCAGTGGCCGGGAAAAAGAGGTGCAGTGGGAATTGTATGGATCCTTTCTCTTTAACCTAGAAATAGTTCATAGAGGCCGATTGCGGCCGGTCAAGAAGAGCTCGGTCGTAAATTCTAATATTCCAACCAACAACACTTTCCCCACTGCATACGAGCCAAGTGATACTGCATAAAATACTGTCGGCAAGCCGTATTGCATGTATGCTTGACGAACTACGGCGAAGTCCTTTGGCTTCCACGGGTGATTCTAATTTGTCCTCTAGCAATCCTAGGAAATTCGACTTCGGATGTCGTGCGATTGACCGGGATATACCAGATACTCAGTTAATTGGAGATTGGTTGCTGAAGGTGTGTGAGTGGTTCAAGTAATCTGCCTAAATACCTGTGAACTGCAACGTTTGCCAGATATGCTCCCAGGAGAAGGACCTGTCTGTACGTGCGTGGACTCTGACAGTTTGAACCATGCAACATGACCAACTGGAAAAAGATAAGTCCATCTCCTGTAAAAGCAGGAGGAAAATACTGCTTTCCAGTGCGTGGTGAAAGGACCCACGATTGTATTCAAGGCCACCCACAACGTGGTTTTACGAGCTACGCTCATTTTTTGCAAGCGACTCCTGCATAAGCTATTATCGTTCGTCAATTGAGGTCCACTGAGTTCTATTTTAGTGGTACCTCTGTGGGTATACCAGGCAGAAATGTGCGTGAACTTGTTCTCAAACGGCTCTGCACTGCGCGCTGAAAATATGTTTATGCACGTGGAAACGTTTTCAATCTCTTACTTCCGTATACAGTTTTGCAACCGGATACGCACACATGTTTATTTTCCCTCTGTCCAAGACATTTTTGTACACACGTGTGTACATTAACGTGCTCAAATTTACTTCTATTTCAATCTAAGTTTGACATACAGGCCGGCCGTTTTTCACTCCGACTGCAGGTTTTACATGTACACCAGCCCTGCACAACGTAGAGAAACCAAGGGATAGCGTTCTCCAAAGTGGGTGTTCCAACAATAATCCCGTGAAAGGAAACAACATCAACGAGCTTCATTCAAAAACGCAGTAGGTCACGCATACAATTTACACAAACGAAAATTCTGATAACGATAACACCATGGTAACACACTGTCACACAAGTCAAATCCAATCCTTGTGAGCTTCCTAGTTTCCAATGAGCCCTAAACTAGAGGGACTGGTTGCCTTGTGAGAAACTCACGTTTCGAGGTCATCCGTTACATTGTTAAGCTGTTCAAATATATGATTCGTGGGTACGAGAGGAAAAATGTTAATCAGTGGAGGTACACCTACAGGGTTGTCCAGTGGACTCCGATGCCGTATTTTTGATCAATTTTATCACTCAAGGGATTAATCCATCACAAACCCATCTGCCTGCTGGTTGTGCCGTTTAATAGTGTTTATTGCACCAATTGTATGGCCCACTAAAACGGCTGATAGGATGCTGAGATAGTTTCTTCATACATTGTCATGTGCAGACCTACGTCTTTGGTATGCCGGATTCACTGTTCCACCATGTTACGAAGTTTTACCTTGAAAGTTTTTCGGAGGAATCGTTGTGGCTCAGTTTGGCGACTGAAAACCCTCAGCGACAAATCACAAACAATATTAGAATACGTTGTTACATATGAGCACGTAGGTCAGTGTTTGTCGTTTGCATGGTGCTCGGCTGGCTGACCCAATAACGCACGTAAGTTGGAGATGACAGGGAGTAAGTTGATGCTGTATGCGGCATGGCAACCATACCACATTGTTATCAACTCTTGTCACAAGTATCTTAGACCTAGTCCAAAGGAAATTCCGAAGATGCCAACAGGCCTTAACTTGGTGATAACAAAAATTCGCAAAAGAGGATAGGATAGCTGGTATTTTTTGGAGCAACCCAGCTATTCAAAATGTTAGACACTTCAAATATCTCTTTACAATTCAGAACAACATAGGCTACTAAGCTGAATAATTTAGATGTGACACGTAAACATGTGCAGTTACGATTTAATTTGTATATTCCAGCAAAAACCTGACCGATATGAAAAAGTGATATTAAACGTTAACGACAACATAAAAAGTTGCGCAGACAAATCCATCATATACCCAAAAAAGCGAAAAGGCATATCTTCCCTCGGTCACGGGGAAATTAACCATTGGCAACGGTGTGCTAATCTCATGTCCGTCCATGTTCGCATTGGTGGCAGTTTTAGCCGAACATTAATTCAACGGCCGCCTCGTAGGAAGAGCTTGTGTACATTTTATTATCTGTACCTGTGTGCAAGCCTTGGCCAGGCCTTCTGGGTGTTTCGAAAGTGCTACCAACGTAGTGGCCTTCAATAATCCGCTAGATCGCTACCTCGCTTCTTGATACTAACCCATATGTATGTTCGTCCATTATTCACATACACATACGAGCACTAGTATAATGACGTGTGTGGACTCAAGGCTCATTCACTAACATGACTGTATATGCGTACAACATGCAGATGTGCGCCTGTTTTCAAGGTTGTAAACTCCTGAGCTAACTAAGGAAAGTTGTAATAAACAAATAGCCTTCCAGAACCCTCAAAAGCTGTTAATTTAGATGTGCTCATTGTTGATGTCCGCCGCACGTTTTGAGCACACCGATATATGTGTTCAATATTGAGTGTAGGTAGCCAGTCTAAAGCAATTCAGCCTTATTAGCAGCTCTGGCATGCTTTTAAGTTATATTTAACGGCAGCCAAAGATAGGGGAGTATTACTAATCATAAAAAAGATGAGCACTCCGAAAAGAAAGAGGTTAAATGGAAGAATACCTCGATTTTATGCAACACTCCCAAAGGCAATCCCGCGCTGTCATTTGTGAGTCTTCTTTCTTCCGCGATTTCAGCGATTTGTTCACGGGTTCGAGGTTGGGACCCAATTCACCCGGATCCAGTCAGTTTGTCCGTTTCGATGTCAGCGGTTTTCTGTTGACCTGAAAGGCAGTCATTGAAAACAGGGTGTAGCACCGCTCTTGGGGGTTTCAGAGAATACCGAGAACACAGTAAAGTACTAATCTGATAGAAAAGAACAAAATACTAATCTAACAACTTAAAGTAAGTGAGAATCTAATAACACTTTGAAACGGTCCCTAGAAGAGCAGCTAACAACCTCTAATGGAAGGTCGTTCCAGTGGTTGATAACCCTGTAAGAGAAGAACTGTTGCCTAAGGAAGGTTCGGGGTCGAAGCTTATGGAGCTTCTTGTCGTGACCCCTCCGACTGTTATCGACTACTGGGGTGAAAGAATTGCTGCACGAGTCCTGCGCTAAAGAAAAGTGCGTAAGGATTAAGGTATTGCAGTCTTCTAAACTTCGGTGGATAAAGATCGAAAATTTCAAGACGAGACTCGTAGGAGAAATGCCGCAAGCCAGTGACCATTTTAGTGGCTACTCGCTGGACACGTTCGATGGTATGTCCTTTTTCAAGCCGGTGTATACGACTTGATTAGCATACTCAAGCAGTGGTCGTATGTAGACCCCGTAGAGCGACTGAAAGGCATGCCTGTCTATGCGGGGAAAGGTTCTTTTCATCATCCCAAAGAGTATTAAAACCCTTTTGGTGTTGAGAAAAGGATAAACCGGTCGACAGCCAAATCCCTAGGTCTTTTTTGAGGTCTACTTTCGCGATATCTATTACACTTTGTGCACCATGTATCACGAATAGGTTCCCGGAGTCTCCTCCGAGCGACATATGCGCACACTTGCTGTCGTTTAGAGGGAGACTCCAGTCATCTGACCAGCACTTAATACGGTCAAGGTCAAGGTCTCGTTTGTAAGCCTTCTCAGTGAATCATTTACTAACTTTCGTGTGGCAAAACATCAGTTTCAGTCAATACATTGCCTGCATAGAACGAACCCACATTAAAATTCCGTGGTAATCTGACTCAAGAAGTGTTAGATATCCACTTAATACCACGTCACATATGCCACTCTCAAATATTTTGCTCACAGAAAGACGTAGTGGTCAGGGCTAGTTACCGAATACTCTAAGCAAATGCAAGTGTACCTCACCAGGCTATCGGTGATAACAAAATGAACAAATGAAACAGAACAGCTACGAGGTTACCGGCAAGTTACAGTAATCAAAAGTTTTGACCCACAGGTGTAACGTGCAGCGGAGTGGAGGCACTGAGGAACAGCGTTTCTCTGAAGGACGAGGGCCAAGCGGAAATCTGGAATGGTAACAAAAACCGACAAGCATGAGCCGGAGGCCCAGTAAGTCATGCACACATTCCACTCAGT
>LOND01002376.1:8614-41209 GCA_014220965.1 Paragonimus kellicotti
CAATAAAGGTCTAACCGCTAACCCCTGAAGAACCCACACAAAAATCAGGGAGGGAGATGAAAGGTCTGATTCGGTTTCAACTCTAGAGGTTCTACCATCACGAAAAGAGGCAGTCCATCAAAGTATCTCTCCTTGTGGATACCACAAGCTTCCAGTTTATGTGAGAGGGTCGTGTGCTACACGGTGGAAAACCTTGATGAAATCAAGGAAGACAGCATCCGTGATGATGCCACTTTCTTTCGCTCCCGTCAGACTGACCATGAGGGCAAGGAAGCTGAACTTGGAGGAAAGGAAAGATCGCTTTGCAGCCTCAAAATGCAAAGTGCTTCTGCAAGATTGTTGTGATCACGTAGATTTAATGTTAGATAATGAAGTCATGGAGATTGTTGACCGGTTTGTATACCTGGGAAGCTGCATCAGCGGTGGCGTCGGAGGTGTAGGGAATGAAATAGAAGCGCGTATTTCCAAGGCTAGGGCGGTGTTCGCTAATCTAAGACACCTATGGCGACAGAGGTATTTCTCTGAAGCTTAAGGGTCGCGTATATCAAACAACAGTGAGGGCTGTATTACTTTACGGCAGCGAAACCTGGCCGCTCAGGGTAGAGGACGTGAACCGTCTTCAGGTATTTGACCACCGATGTCTGCGTTCAATCGCTCGTATCGGGTGGCACCAGCGAGTAAGCAACGAGGAGGTTAGGAAGCGGGTGTTTGGCACTGATTGTCAAACGAGTTCTTTTGTTCAGTCGCTACATTTGCACAGACTTAGATGGTTAGGTCATGTACTAAGGATGCCAGCTAGTCGTTTGCCACACCGAGCACTGTTTGCGGACGCTGCGGCCGACTGGCGCAAGGTGCGAGGTGGACAGATGATGACCTGGCGTAGACAAATGAAATCGTTTACGAAGGGGTTGGTCACTGTAGGTCGGGTTCGTCTCCCGGGCTGGGGCCCTCGCGACTCACAGAGTCGGTGGCTTGAGACGTTAGGTGAGATGGCGGCTAATCGAGCTCAGTGGCGTGAATGCTGTCGTTGTTTGGCCGAGTTGTCTGTGAAGTGAGTGCACTTAATGATGCGGGGCAGTGAAAGCCGTAAGGAAGCTGTCTTGCTGATGACGCCTTACTTTCACTTACAGCTCGGTTGTTTGTTTGCAAGGTGTAGGCACCTTGATGTGTTGAATATAGACGTAGCTATTTTTAGTAGTTAGGTCCACTTCCCCTCTCCTCTGTTTTCTTCCTATATAAGTTTCTTTTTTCCCTTTGTTCTTCTTCGTGGTTGTGTGGCAGTCAAGCATCAGTGTGAACCACTGATGTATTGCTGTCTATGATGATGATGATGATGGGGTGTTTGGGGATGGCGCGTTTTTAACAAGCGCTGCGTTATCTTGTATTGCTGTCTATAATGACGGTGGTAAGATGGCATTCAGACTGATTAACCGATAGCTAGCCGGGGAGTACCGGTTACCTTTCTTGGAGATTGGTCTGACTGTGGTTTCTTTTAATGCACTCGAAAGAAAGCCAGTCCACTGTCAGATTAAGCAGCTTGTGAAGAGGTTCTGCTGGACTTGCAGCTAGATGTGTGAAAAACCCCGTCACGAGACTGGACCTTGACGTGGTGTGACGGCTTGCGCATCTCGATGACCTATTGGGCTAAACTGGACGGTGTGACCACCACACCGATAGTCACTCATACCAGGCAGGCCAATGGGTAGAGGTCTGACAAACCAGTCTCCTGGTCCTCCAGGTTGGGGGTTGGAAGAAGGTTGGCATCTTTTTCCGGAAAAAGTACCAGTTCTGGTACATTGCCACCCAACCGCTGCCTTGCGGTACAGGCTTTTGAGCCAAAGGCTTTGGTTGAGAACCCTAATCGTTCTCCTGTCTAGGTCTGGGCGTCCTGGCAGTATCTCAGCCCACATACAACCATGAATATCACAACACTGTTAATTCCATACTGCATCGGCCGTCTCGCAGCAAGGTGGATAGGCGAAAACATGCTACTACTGACCCCTCCCCACTGTCCTATCAAATTTAGCTCTCAGACCCCTCCCGAACCACCATTTCTGATAATTACTCTACAGGTCCCACAACAGATATAGCTAATCATAGTAACACTGTGTCGGTAAGTCCCATCTCTTACCATTCAACCTCAGGCCTCTCTCGTCCCTTGCTTAGATCTAAGGTGAGAATTAATGTAGGCCCCTCCAACGCTCACACTCAGACAAATGAGTCAACAGGCCACTTTCACACAAACGTCGGACTCATTAAATGTCGATGTCTGCTACATTTCGGAGACTAGAATCCAGGACAGTAGTCAACGTATGGAACTAACAGCACCCGCACTGTCTACCCGATACTGGTTATACACTTCGGTGACTCCACGGCCACCGCTACCGGTCAGGCTGGAGTAGGTATAGTCCTCAGCACTACGGCCTCAGCCGCATTGGTAGATTGGATTCCTGTTAACAGTAGACTTTGTGCCGTCCGCTTGGCAGGTTCTGTTAAGGCCAGCTCTAGACGCAAAACTTTCAGAAATCTTTTCATTGTGTCTGCTTATGCTCCAACTGACTGTAGTGACGTCGGCGTCAAGGACGCATTTTACTCGGATCTGGCCGCTCTCCTTCGGTCGACACATGGTTCTGATATAGTCATTCTGGCCGGAGATATGAACGCCCAGATCGGCCGCCTTGGTGAGCCGAGTCTCGTTTAGGTGGCAGGTTTGGGATAGCATCACATCACTCAGATAATGGCGGGCGACTGTTGCAGCTGTGCGCTGAGCATAAGCTATTTTTAGCCAGCACTAGTTTTAGGCATCGTGCGCGTCATTGCTGTACTTGGTGCCCTCTTTCTCCTAACGAGATCTGGTCCCAGACAGACCACCCAGCAGGTAGCTGGGCCCCTTTAAGGATTGTTGTTCTTAATGGAACGCATACTTGGATTCAGATCATGCGATGGTACGTTGTCGTTTTGTTCTTACTTTTGTTGAGGCAACGATCCTACCGACAGCAACGGCTGGCTGTTGAGAAACTGGCCATGTCGTCGGTGAAGCGTAGGTATCAAACTAGCCCAGATAAAATCCCTTACAGTTCTTAGCTAGTGTGCATTTTCGTTTTAGGCGATCGTTCTTGCACGATGGATGTACTGATGGCCACTGACCCGTGAAATAAATCAGCTGCTCTGGGTGACTGTTGATGTCTCATACTCAATCTTCGTTAAAGCGGTTCTGATTACGAAGCTCACAACCACGGACTGCGTGGTAACTTTGGTTGACACTCGTTTACACATTGTTTGTGCGTTTACTTGAGTGGAATGCTTCAGCGGAATGTCTCAGTGCTATATTTTCTGTCCACTTCCGTTCGTTATCCTTATCGATTTCCTTTTCATATTGATTTCGCCCTTGTTACTCTGTTAATGATGTTAAAATTCTGCAATCATTGGACGCACCTTGTGTTATATAGCCTGACCTGAACATCTCGTACCTTTGCCCTCAGACGAATAGAATTCAACTTCGAAAAACTCAAGGTTATGCTTGTTTGTCACTTGTCAAATGTGTTATTTATCGCGTGGATGAATCGTATCTTCGGATGACCTATGTGATGAAGGCTTTTGTGAAGTCATCATCATCATAGACAGCAATACATCAGTGGTTCACACTGATGCTTAACTGCCACACAACCACGAAAGGAAAAAACCTATATGGGAAGGGAGAAGGGAAAAGAAGGACGGGAAGAACCTAACTACTAAAATAGCTACGTCTATATTCAACATCAAGGTGCCTACACCTTGCAAACAAACAACCGAGCTGTAAGTGAAAGTAAGGCGTCATCAGCAAGACAGCTTCCTTACGGCTTTCACTGCCCCGCATCATTAAGTGCACTCACTTCACAGACAACTCGGCCAAACAACGACAACATTCACGCCACTGAGCTCGATTAGCCGCCATCTCACCTAACGTCTCAAGCCACCGACTCTGTGAGTCGCGAGGGCCCCAGCCCGGGAGACGAACCCGACCTACAGTGACCAACCCCTTCGTAAACGATTTCATTTGTCTACGCCAGGTCATCATCTGTCCACCTCGCACCTTGCGCCAGTCGGCCGCAGTGTACTGTCTCAATTTTTATCAGCGTGAATGCAGATGTGCAAGAGGTCATCAGTGATTTAGCTCCGCTCAAGTGACTTTTGGTAGCCTGATTTCTTCCGTGTCAAGCTTTTTTTGCAAATTTCTCTGGCCAGCCTTCAATAATAGGATTGGAGTCAACCTCCCCTTCTTCGAATAGATAAGTTGTCCCTGTCCAACCAATTGCCACAGTGGCCATCCGATGATTGAAAAGCACGTGCGTAATTAACACGTAATTGTCAGCCTGTAATATCGTTGGGTGATATCAACTGGAATGACAGACGTCCATGTTGTCTGTGCCACCCTGCACCACCTGTGACGTTGAGAGGACGTCTTATTGTGGCTGATGGAAATTGTGCACAGTGCCCGTGTAGAATCTGTCTGGCTCTGTAGTTAGAAAACTTGGCGTGTTCGCGACATATATCGACAACCTAGCTCTATCTGATCACCACTTTCCCCCCTAGTTAACCGACATCAAGCGCAGTGATCGTATAGGCGATACGATCGTTCACCAGCGCATATTTTAGCGGGCTCGGGATACGTTATCGTTTGGTTAAATTGAAAAATGTACAGCCAGCAGTGGTTGGGTCACGTGTCCTGTATTCCACTTTGGTGTTTATTTTACTGGACCTTGGTCCTGAATGGTCGTGAGTTCTAACCGCCGAATACGCGCAGGGTGCGGCCTTGGTCTCTTAAAACGTAGGCAACATCCATGGCAGTCAACGTCTTCCTCTTCGCATGCTCAATGTAGGTCACGACATCCCAGATCACTTTCTCAAGGAAAACCTTCAGAATGCCGCGGGTCTCTTTGTAGATCAGACCAGAGATTCGCTTGACCGTTGCTTTATCAGAAAGCAGGAAATTCGAGGGCCCATTGTGTTACCTTGACTTGGTAGTCAAGCTTGTCTATTGCGATGATCCGGAAGGCTATGCTGACTAGGACTTCAGTCCTTCCAGGTGCAACCTTGTCAGACAGGCCAAAGAGGAGCAGTTAGACGAAAAGCAGTTGCACTCATAAGATTGTATGTCGCACTACTGACCGCGTAGGAGTGCTTAGGTAGTGAGGCACGATCCTATGGGCATACAGCAGAACTATTTTTATAGTTGCGGCACTGCTGTCTTCCGTATCAGGAAGAAGGGGTTAGAAAAGGTACCCTCAAATAAGGAGCACTCCGATCGCCCAACGGTTGACTCTGACCGCCGGCCTATAATTCGATACGACCGAAAAACATCGGGTGTCATCCAGAAGCCTGATTTGACTTCGAATACGTTCACTGCCCATAACAGTGCTCGGAATCAGACAGTAATGTCTTATTCACTGCGCCCTCGTAACAGGAGAGCCACTCGCAGCCAAGTGAGTCAGACTGTTGAGTATGGCTCTGAGTAGAGTCCTTCTGTATCATGTTGTCTCGAAAGTACCGGAATCTACCAATCTCTCCACAGTGACATTGTTCCCCGAATACGTCTTTACCTTTTATTCTATCTGTCTACCAAGTTTTTCCGCCTTCTTTGCGCCCTCAGGTGATAATTGTTTTCTAAGGCCAAGACAACCGGTAAACATTGGCGCCTTCAATGTCCGCACTCTCCGACAAGTCGGTCAGCAAGCTGCTCTGGCTAGTACTCTCTCAAGTCTGGAGCTTGATGTGTGCTGCGTGTCGGAGACGCGAGTCTACGATTCTAGCACCGTTATCCATTTGAGCTCACCTCTAGATAACTGTCGATTCAAGCGCTTCTCTCTCAGGGTTTCTGGTGACGCCGAAGCTGAATCTCGTGGTCAAGCTGGAGTGGGAATCACAGAGTTCCAGAGCAGAGCAATGTATACTCGACTAGTTCCTAGTGAACAATCGTTTATGCGCTGTCAGATTCAACACATCGGTTAAAGTCTGTCATCGCAATTCTGAAAAATGTCGTACATTCATTATATCGACGTACGCTCCGACGCCCCAGTCAATCGTCTGAAGATGCAGCTAAGCATCAGTGTGAACCACGGATGTATTGCTGTCTATGATGATGATGATGATCGTCTGAAGTGGACTAAACATTCCGGCATCATCACACTAGTGGGCGACTCATCTACTTAGCTTGGTCGTCTTTCTCCAGAAGAGAAGTGGCTGAGGGTATGTTTGGTGTCCGGGCACAACGCACTGACAGTGGCGAAAGACTGCTGCAGCTGTGCGCATCCCATGGTCTCTATATTTCGAGCACCGCATTTCAATCCAGGAAGAGGCACTATGTTTCATGTGCTTCTAAGCCTTGGATACAGCTCGGATCATATAGCAGTCAGTTACAGGTGGCGCCACTCTGTTAAGGACTGTCGTGCCTTTTGGAGCAACCACCTGGACTCGGACCATGTTGTTGTTCGTACTCGTTTTGTTTTGTCATTACCCAGTGGACGTAGGCTCGTAAAGGCTAGGTACTTAACTGGCATTCGAGTGAGGAGAGTGTAGAGAATGCTGACTGGGAAGCATTGATGAACAAATTGTCCCAGTTCTAGCCAGGTGAGAGAACTTGACGAACACTAAAAAAAATCGGATCACCTATGAAAGCATGCTGTGAAGAAGTATGTCCCAAAAAACTTGTCCTCATAAACAAGCGTCGCTCGATTCCACCTGGTTCTGAATATGACCGTCGAGAACTTAAACGCAAGCTGACTAAAAGCTTGCGCAAAGACCGTGAGCACTACTTGGTCGAACAGTCGAAAGAGATGGAAAGGGCCTTTTTATCTGGAAATTGCAGAAGGCTTTTTCCCTGATCCGTGGTTGTACTGGTCGTCGAGTCGGTGTGAGACCATATGTGAAAAAGATGGTTCACTTATCACCAATCAATCGCGTCGACTTGACAGGTGGGCTGAACATTTTGAAGAACAGTTCAGCTGGCCTCAACCAGACCATGTGGACGACGGGACCCGAATGGTCAGTTATTGCGTTCCAGACGGCCCTCCGTCGGAAGCAGAAGTGGTCCTAGAGCTCAAATTATTGAAGCGTAACAAGGCTCCTGGACCAGACCTCATCCCTCCTTCTCTGTTCAAGGATGGCGGGGAAAGGTTGATATCAGAACTGACTAAACTCCTCCAGACGATTTGGGAGACTGAAGAGGTACCTCGCGATTGGTGCTTGTCAACAGTAATTCCCGTTTTCAAAAAGGGGGCCCGAAGTCTATGTGACAACCACAGAGGCATCAGTTTGGTGTCTGTTGCGTCCAAGTTACTCACTGGTCTCATTTTACGTCGGCTCACTAAGTCCGGAGCAAGTCAGATACGCGAACAAGCAGGTTTCCGATTCGATCAAGGGTGCGTTGATCCACATTTTTACCTTGCGACGGATCTTGGAACATCGGCACTCTTATAGGCAGCCGACGGTCGTGGTCTTTTTGGACCTGAAGGCTGCTTTCGATTCAGTTGCTCGTAACGTTCTCTGGAACTGTCTTCTTCGCAAGGGAGTACCAGGGAAATACGTGAATCTGTTGAGATCACTGTATGCTCACTCTGCAAGCGTTCATCACTTCTAGTGGTGTTCGTCAAGGGTGTCCGATTTCCCCTTTCCTGTTCAATTTTGTCATGGACGACATTCTGGAGGGTGCGCTTGAGGAGTCCAGTGAACTTGGTGTTGAGCTTCTTCCTGGCGCTCGGTTGACACAGAGTATACTGGTCACAGTGTTACTGCCTTTGCCGAAGACATGCAGACCATGCTGAACAAGGTGAGTGACCGGGCTGGTTTGTATGGAATGCGCTTCGCACCTTCAAAGTGCAAAGTGTTATTCAAGACTGGGGCATTTCCACTCTTTCTTTATTGCAGGTAATCCGCTTGAGACTGTGGACAGTTTCACCTACTTGGGTAGCACTATCTCGTCAGCTTGTAATATTGCTGATGAGATATCAACGAGGATAGCAAAGGCACGAGTTGCCTTTGCCAACCTGCGTCATCTGTGGCGTCGAAAAGACGTTCGATTGTCGCTGAAAGGAAGAGTATATAATGCTTGTGTACGTTCTGTTTTGCTCTATGGTTCGGAAACGTGGCCTGTTCGCAAGGAAGATATCAACAAGCTTGCTGTATTTGACCATCGTTGTCTCCGCCAGTTAGCCCACATTAAGTGGACTGATCGCGTGAGCAATACGGCAGTTCGCCGGCGCGTATTCCGGAACGCTCGGGATGCGCGATCAATTGGTCAACTACTCACGTTGCACAGCCTGCGATGGTTGGGTCACGTACTCCGTATGCCAGCTGATCGTTTACCGTACCGGGCATTATATACTGAGACCACCAACAGTTGGGTGAAACCACATGGTGGTCAAGCAACAACGTGGTCACGAAATATGAAGACCCTGACTGCTCCACTGAGTAAAGTGGGTAGGTGTCGCCTGCCTGGATGGGGTCCTCGTGATCACTCAAACCGCTGGTTAGAGACGCTATCCGAGATGGCGGTATGTCGCAGTTGGTGACAGTACCACCTCTAGTTCCACCTAGTCCTCTTGTATCACTTGTTATTGCTTTTATTATCACCATTTCTCTAATCTTTTCAATAACATTTCTTCTAGGATATTGCACGTCACTGCTGAGGTGAGCGACGACCCGAGCCACGGTACTTTCTGGCTATGCTCATAGTTGTTAAAACGATGATGATGAGGTTCTGGGCATATACATTTACGAGCAGGTATCCCGTACGTCCTACACTTCAGATGACATCCGACAGAATCTATCCTTTCTGTTCACTCGCATGGTGGATGACACTCTTGAAGGAGCACTCAGAGTCTCCTAGAACTTCGGAGTGGAGCCTCTTCCAGATAGTAAGCTGACTGACAGAGTGGGCCGACGACAGCGTTTTACTGAAATCCTGTGCAGACCTAGTCGAAACGGTGTAACTGAATATTGCGCATTTTGCAAGGCTTAGTGTAGGGTGCTATTAAAATACTGAGTAAACCCTGTCCTTATCTGAGTCGTTGCACGATGAAAGTTCCACCTCTAATCAGCCTGTAATATTACAAATAAGGTGTCCACGAATATTGCGAGATCATACAGTGTTAGTCAAACACGTTTCGTAACCATAGAACAATACTATCATGGTTGCTTTGCATACACGCTCCGTAAGTTTCACAGAGATGACGTAGAGTAGTCGACTGCTCCATCCTTCAAAATAACAGTCTCTATTTCACACTATGTTTCTGTCACCGCCGATGAGGCTTATTTGTTAGGCAAGCAGATAGTCAGCCTCACGACATCATCATTCATTAACGAATTCATGTAACCCCTACAGTATTGCAGTGGTACTCCACGTTTGTGAGGCCGAGAAGCGCAGAAAGCATAACACTGTTTAACGCTATGTGATGTTCGAAAGTTGTCAAATGGCAGCACCTTCTTGTTAACACAGTGGAGACCAGTCAGCCCTCTGTCTAATAGAATGCTGATACCAGCACTCTGTAAGTGTCGTAGGAAGTCTTCAATTAGTCTATCTACACAACTGAACAAAATGGCGCAAGCGATCAATCTTCATACAATTTCCCACAGACTCTAACCCGAGCTAAAGAATGGGTATTAAGCAGCAAAGGTAGATTACAATATTTGTGCGATATACCTCTGCGCTCAAATGCCTCTAGAAGCGAAGACTGATCAAATAAATCGAAAGCACGTGTGTAGTCGAAATAAACGAGAGTTGTTAGCCAGCGGTGAAGATGGAGTTGGTCCACACAATGGGTAAAGAATGAAAATCAGATTTATGCATTTCTGATAAGAATGAGACCATGTTGTGTTGAAGTGAATTCACGACCGTCACAACGACAGTCTCTCGGACTAAACTGAACGGTGGGGTGATCACACCGACAGAATCACTTAAAAACGACAGGCCGACACGTAGACTAACTACAGTCTCATTGTACTTTGGGCTGAGGTTTGAAAGAAGGCTAACATCTTGTGAGAAAATTGGTATTAGTTCAGGTAAACTGTCACTCACTCGCCGTTTTACTGCGCGGACTTTGTACCTACGGCTTTGGTTGAGAATCCTAAATGCCCCCCCCCCTTCTGGGTTTGGACGTTTTCGGCAGTTCACACAAACATGAATGTTTCCAGCATCCTTTGGTCTCAGGTTTCTAGTAATCACTCTACGGATCACATAACACATAGCTAATCATAACTATCCCGTTAAGTCTTCTCTCTTACTACCAAGCCTCCGGTCCATGCCTCCCCAGTTTAGGCTTTAAGTATGAGTTTTTACGGATGTTCCCGCAGTTCACACTTTGAAAAATAATAAATTAATAGGCCGGTCTCGCACGGACGTTAGATTCGTTGAATGTCGACATTTTCCGTATTTCTGGGACCATAATCCAGGACAATAGTCGACGTATCAAAATGATGACACTCCCTCCGTGTGATCGACATTGGTTGTACATTTCAGATAACTCCACGGCCACTGTCATCGGCCATGCTTAAGTAGGTATAATCCTCAGCACAACGGCCACAGTGATAGAATTCCGTTAGTACTAGACCTTTGTTTGGTGAGTTCGTGAAAGACCAGCTCTGTAGATCGAGGCTTTAGAAATATCCCAACTTACGCTCCATCTGAAAGCATGGACGCCTTTTGCTCGGATGTGGATACTTTCCTTAGGTTTACATATAGTCCCAACATAATCATTTTGGCCGTAGGTGTGAACGCCCAGGATGGCTACCTGGTGAGGGTCTCTCGTTTAGGTGGCAGGTTTGGGCTAATGTTACACCACTGGAATAATGGTGAGTCGCTGTTGACATCTGCCTCGGTTGTAGGCTGTTTTTAGCCAGTATTAGTTTTGGACATTGTTTTAGTTGGCATTTCTCTTCTCAGAATCAAACCTGGCTTCAGACAGACCATCAGACGTAAGTGATAGCCGGCATGGCTCCATTAGGGAGTGCGTATCTCATTGAAGCACTTATCTGGATTCAGATCAAGCGTTGATAAATGAAGGTTTGTTTCACTGGACATTGATCCGCCGACTGCAACGGCTGAACAGCTGGTTAGGTCGGCGTAAAGCATAAGTAGACTAGTTTAGCATGAAAGCTTGGCAGACACAACCCAAAAGATCCCAATAGCCGCTGAACACAAACCTCAAACGCCACTGATAAAGTAGGGTCTGACATGCGGCACAGTGGTTCTTGATTTAAACAAGCATTGGTTCTCAGAGAAATCCCTAGATTTGTTAGATGTCAGACAGAACATTCCTAAAGGAAATTCCTGCAAGTTTGGAAGGAATATGCATGGGGAGTTGAGGCGTTGCCCGATCGCCGACCGTGTAGCTTGGTTAACAGAGAATGTGACTGGAATGGAATCGATTTTCGCTTTTGGGAACCCCATAAGACTCTTTTGACTTGTCCGTACTAATGGTCAAAGACTTCTGTCTGTCATTGAATCCATCGTTAAAGCAGATGGCGCACTCATCCCTAATGAGTCCAGAAGGTTAAGATGTTGTGCGAAACACTGAAAGTCATTGTAGTTGGCTTCTTACTTCTACAGTTATCACGGCAGACTTGTGATGTAGCACCCTGGTCGGTAGATTTGGAACCACCCACTGAGACTGAGGTTCGCAATTGCATTTCGGCTCTCAATCGTAATAGGGCTGTTGGCCCAGATGACCTCGTGCCTTCACATTTTAACGAGGGTGAAAATACGTTAGTAGAGCACTTGACTCGGTTGATTCAACTTGTATAAACAATCTAGGACGTCACTGTGCCGGTGTCACCTAATGCACGTTCCCATGTTTGAGACAGGTCAGGGACCATTGCGGAAACTATAGGGCGATTAGTTTGGCCTCACTCTTCGCTAGGGATTTGGCATTCATTACACTTCCTTCACACTGTAATCACGGAGGCGAATATCAGGCAAGAATAGACACGAATTCGTTCCAAATAAAAACGCGTTGAACAAGTTTTCACCCTTCGGCTTATTCTGGAACGGTATCATGCGCACCGCCGGTCAACAGTTGCAGTTCTTCTTGACTATAAAGCTGCGTCTAATTCGAAGGATTGATCTACACCTCTAAAGTGGCTTAAACGCAGGTGTACACCGATCAAACATCTGAAAATACTGTCCGCAATTTATCCCCATAACTCAGCTCAGGTTAAGATACGGTGGATTGTCCAACAGTTTCAGCAACAAGAGCGGCGTACTATCCATTCTGTTTAGTTTTGCTCCAGACGAACTAATGCGGGACTGTCTGTGGCACTCAAAAAATGTTGGCATGGACCGACTGGTTCTGACTATGCTCATGACAAGGTGCTATTCGACAATTTTCAAACGGAATATACAATACTGTACATCATTTTACAATCTGCCAAACATTTTCGATTGCGCTTTGCAGCCTCAACAAGTACTGACTGGGATTACGTAGATTTATCGTTGGATAACGGGGTTGTACGGATTGTTGACGTAAACCGTCTTCAGGTATTTGACCACCGATGTCTGCGTTCGATCGCTCGTATCGGGTGGCACCAACGAGTAAGCAACGAGGAGGTTAGGAAGCGGGTGTTTGGCACTGATTGTCAAACGAGTTCTTTTGTTCAATCCTTACATTTGCACAGACTTAGATGGTTAGGTCATGTACGTAAGGAACCCAGCTAGTCGTATGCTATACCGAGCACTTTTTGTCGATACCACGGCCGATTGACAAAACGCGAGGTGGACGGATTGTGACCTGATATTGAGGGTGTTGGCTGCTGTACGTCTTGTTCGTCTTCCTGGCTGGACCCCTAGCGACTCACAGAATCGGTGGTAAAAGACCTTAGATAAGGTAGTGACTAGCCGTGCCTAATGGTGTGAATATTGTTGTTTTGCACGGTTGTCTGTGAAGTGAGTGCACTTAATGACGCGGAGTAGTGAAAGCCGTAAGGAAGCTGTCTTGCTGATGATATCTTACTTTCGCTAACAGCCCGGTCATTTGTTCGCAAGATGTAAACATCTTGACCTTGAGCGTTTGAATGTAGACGTAGTTATTTCTTAATAGTAAAGTCCTCTCCCGTCGTCCATTTTTTGGCTGAGACCTGATTTTTTCCTCCAGTTTATACGTCGATTAGGAGTTAACGCTAACCGCTGATGTATTGCAGACTATGACCGTGAGGATGAGGCGGCCGTGTGTTCTTTGAAGGTACGAATGGCATTCCATACAACGCAGCCCGGCCATTTACGTGGCTAGGCCTATTTTGCATATCTTCGACTGGGGAACCATGCTGGTCACTGTCATCTCCCCGCTGCATGTCGATCAGCTTAGTACCAGGAAAAAACTGGACGTCACTCCCACTGGATTCCTCAGGCGCACTTTCCAGGATGTCGGTTGTGACAAGTTGAACAGGAAGTTGAAGTTCGGGTACCTGGTTAACCCCGCTCGTTGTGATATACGCCAAAGATTGTTGTCCGTAACTGTCACTCTGCTTGGAAAGTGTGCGTCCAATGAGCTTAAAAGATTCGCGTATTTCTGTGTAATTACTTTGCGGTGGATACAGTTCCAGAGAGCACAACGAGCAACCAATTCGTAGGCAGCCTTTATGTATGAGGATACTGCCACCCTTTACTGCCTATCAATGTTGGTTCTGTAATACCTGTCGCAAGATAAAAGTGTGCGCGTGACCGGATCGAAACCCTATTTGTCTTCCAAGTGTCTGGCTGAGTTTAGTGAGTCGACACAAACTAAGGTCACTAGGTAAATTGACTGAGGTAGACAGGGACGCCTCTGTAGTTATCGAAACTTCGTACCTCACTCTTGAAACTAGACTGATGGTTGACAAACCCCTATCAAGAGGCACCTATTCAGTTTTCTAAACCCCCCAAAGGGGTTTTGTCAGTTTCGCTCCCACCCTTCCTCTGGCATCCTTGAAGGTAGAGAAATAACAGAGACCTGGTCTCGGAGACTTGTTATGCTTCAACAACTTGAGCTCCAGGTTCGCTTCTGTTCTCGATGAAGGACCATGTGAATTGCTGACCATTCAGTTTCCGTCGTCTATATGGTCTTGTTTAAATCCGCCGTGCTGTTCCTCAAAACGTTTAACCGCTGTCAGCCTTATGCCTGATCGATGACAACGGATGTATCGTGATCAAATTTTACTTCAGCAGCAGTCTGATGGTGATCACAGTCACTAATTAGAAAGGATTGTGTTCTTACCAGTCAATTAAGCTTGTTTGTTCTGTTGCATGATACGACCAGGCGCTACTCACGGTGGTTGTGCAAGGTTTTATCCAGCCTGCTTGTAAATTTTCAGCGGTCGTCATATTGATAGTCACGGTAATCGGGTGACGCCTGTTTATGAAATCCGTCCGTGTGACGTTCGCTTCTGTAGTCTGCTAGTGTGTTCGGGCTGCCTCAGAAGACCGATGAGGGCGTCTGAGATCACATTCTCAATAACGTCTGAACAGTTGTCCGTCGAAACGTACACGGGTATAATGGACTGTAGGCGTTTCTGATTTGTGCCAACAGAATGTAACCAGCGTATTATGCTCGACAGCGCACAGACGACTTCTCACTAAAATCCAGTCGAGGTGGCACTGCTCCGCGTTGAATCTCAGCGCGGTTCTCGTTTTGGCTTGACCGTGAGATTCGGCCTCAGTGTTCTCAGACATCATAATGGAAAAACACTTGGATCGACAGTTGTGTGGGGGTGAGCTCGAATGAATAAGATTGCTCTAGTCATAGGCTCGTGTCTCCCACATGCTGCATAAATCAGCATCCAGACTTTGAAGAGTGCTCATCAGTACAACTTTCTAATCTATTTTTCAGAAAGTGCGGAAGTTGAAAGCGCCAATGTTTACCAGCAGTCTTATCTTGTAGAAACTACTAGCACTGGCAAGCATAAGGAGGGCAGGAAAACTGGTAGCAAAATTGGCTTTTACCAGATAACGTCACTGTTGGGAGAACGATAACTTCTGCCACTTTCCAGTTGTTTAAGTTGTAAAGGTAGATAGACTCATGAGGTTGTTCTTTTGATCGTTGTTTCAGAAGTATGTTGTGCTAAACAGCAGGAAGTTGAGTTTTCTTGGAGAACCCACTCCAACCCAATGTCTCAAGTGTGACTCACTTTAGAGCAGAGTTCTAATCTACACCGTGAGCTCAGTGAACGTGACATCGATGTCTAGGTTCCATTAATACAGCACGCTCTCGGTATATTCAAACTGACCTTAAGGTTTTGAATGATGCCGTACATTTTCCTATATTGCATGCTGATTGTCACGGTCAACCGTTGGGTGGTCGCGGTGCTTTTTTCAGAGTGTCTTTTTTCTTTCTTGTTTGGAAGGTAACCGTGTCTTACCCATAAAACAGTTCTGTTATATACGCATACGATTGTCCCACTAAATTAGCACTACTGTGTGGTCATTAATGCGATATATAGCCTTTCGGTGCAACTGCCTTTCGTTTGAACGTCTCTTTTGGTTCATCTGGCATGGTTTGAACGAAGTCCTAATCAACATAGCCTTCAAGATCGCTTAAGTATGCCCGCCTGATCGCCACGTTGAGTTGCCACAATGGGCTTGCTTTCGAATCGATTGCTCGTAGTCTTCTCTGGGACTGTTGCACTCACAAACTCCCTGGTAAATAGCGATTCTGTTATGCTCAACGTATGTTTGCTCTGCAAGTAGCATGAGTTTGTTGGTAATATTTTGGGCGTTCCTCGTCTCCAAAGTGTTTGTTGCGGGTGTCCGTTCTCTCATTCCTCGTTTAGCTTTTCCATGGGCCGCATCTTGGAATATGCTTTTGGGCATCCCGGTGATCGTGGTGTAATTTTTCACTATCAAGTTGATTGATGTAAGGTAGGTGGAAAATATTTCTTTGTTGAACACCTCTGCGGAAGATGAACGAACAGTATTGTATAGGCCAATAATCTGGCTGGTTTGTGTGGCGTACACTTTGCCCCTTCATGTTAAGATGCGTTAGTTCGAGATTGGTACGTCTCTGCTCCTAACTTCTTTATAACTGACATGCCACTTGGTGTTGCACACCGTTTCACCCACTTGTTAATATGTAATGTTTCCGCGGAAATGTCGAGAAGGAGGCTTAAGACACTTGGTGCTTCCACCGACCTATGATATTTGGTGTTCAAGGGATTCCTGGTTGTCGTTGAATGGAAGGACAGAATGCCTGTGCATGATCCATTCCGCTCCGTGGTTTGGAAACGTGGTCTGTACTCGACGAAAACGTAAACAGACTTACAATTTTTTAAACCATCGTTGTACCCATCAGTTAGCCGACATCAGTAGGGATGGTTACATAATGAACGGGGATATTTCCAAGCCTAGGCATCATTCATTTCATGATTGCCGAGAGTTTGTCGCGCAAAGCTCTGCTCACCGAAACCACTAACTGTAATGCCACAAGTTGACCAAACAACAACACACTTGCGAGGTCAGTATTTGGCTCGAAATACCCATGTGGTCATTTGGAGTATGAACAAGCTGATAAACACGAGTTCTCGAAACATAACGACGGCTAAAGCGATCGACATTCGATTATGTCATCGTGTGTTGTTATCTTAAGAATTGAATTCCGTTGGCTCGCCATTCGCCTATCCACGAACGCCTATTCCATCCTTCCCAAGTTGACATTGACAGACTGTACACACTACCCTATTGGTGGATAGGACTGATTTGATTGCTGTCTTTTTGTCCAACTACAGCCGCGTTTTTCCCACGTTTTAATCGACATCCGTTACTTTTAACCTTTAGAATTGTAATGACCTGGTGATGAAATTATCGAAATATGGTCGTCAACCTGTTCTTTTTTAAAGTCGGTATGTACATCCTACCAGGTTATTAACTCCTTGATGGTCCAAATCCGTAGTTGGAAACACTATCCGACAAGACAGTGCGCTGCAGTCAGTTGGCAGTTTGCATTTGCAATCATGCTAGCTCTTGTGGTTGTTATTGTTATTTCGTCCAGCTTTTTGTTTTCCTCTTCTTTTGGTCACATTGCTTCTTCCAGAATGTTCCTCGCCACTGTTGTGGCAACTACTAGCTGGAGCTATTGATCAAGCAATTGGCCGTCTGTGATTGAGTTCAGTAGAGTAGCACATCACATAGTGTCTCCGCTTTGGTGCCAACTAGTCGAGTTGCCAGTAGATGCAGAATTTCATCCGCGGGATAATTTCCTTGCGACTGCAACTGCCTAGTTGCATCTAATTTTATATGTATGCTAGCCGTTTTCTCAACTCTTCGTCTGATACTCCTGAGACGTAGCTTCCCCACCTGGTTTGCGTCGTTCCTGTTTCACTTCCAGAATATTTTGTAGTGCGATTTATATTTTGTATTTTCCAACGCATTTCATCATATTGGTTGTGATTTGTTTCTATGGTGTGCATTCAATACGCAGTAGTGTCGAAAGCTACTTAGTTTTTTTTGTGAGTCTGTCACCTTGAATGTCGTTTCATTCTGTTAATCATTTTTATCCTGCATTTCAGCCAGATCTTGTGTCAGTGAATTTAACTTTAATCAACCATTTCCTCTTGTCGCATTGACTTGTGCACTTCCTCGTTATCAACATGGATGCCAACAAAGACGAAGCCGTAAGATGTATTAGCATGGCAAAATCTCGTTTGGCCTCTGGACAAAGAGAAGCTGCTAGAAAATACGTTATAAAAGCTATGCGTCTTTATCCTTCGATCAGCATTAATGGTAAGAAAATGTCTAATTTATTTCGGAAGGGCTTGAGTCTCTGGTCAATGATTCCCGTTCTCCTTCTCGAGAACGGAAAACTTCTAATTTACATAGCGCTGAGCCGAAACCCGCGTCAGAAAAAGAATCCGAGAACCATTCAACAGCCACATTCACCAAAGCGCAAGCTGAGGCCGTGAGGAAAGTCCTTGCTTGTAAAGATTACTATGAGCTTTTGGGAGTTTCCAAAGAAAGCTCTGAGGATGAGATTAGACGCGCATACAAACTGTAAGCTTGATATTACACGGTTATTATCTTCCAGACTTGCATTGAAGTTTCATCCTGATAAAAATCGTGCCCCTGGGGCTACGGAAGCCTTCAAAAAAATTGGTAATGCACTCAGTGTACTTACAGACACTGAGAGGCGTCGCCGTTATGATCAATTTGGCACCGAGGAGGAACAAGCGCCAAGGATCACTCCTGTATATCGACATGTGGATCCATTTTTCCAACCCGATGGTAAGATCATTTCACAGATACACTTACTTTCTTTCAGCTGATGTCTTTTCAATGTTCTTCAACGGAGGCTTCCCGTTCGCCCAAGTTTATCGAGGTCAACACCATCGTCCTGCTAGGTCCAGGGAATCAGAGCGTGAAGTAAGGCTTGTTTATCAAATTCACTTACATTGTTTTACTGAGCTCTTCATGCCCCATACGGAGTATTATAGGCCTTGTTTCGTTACTCTTTCACTCTTAATTTACTCTTTCAGTTTTGGCCCGTGCTATCATGAATGGTCTCTCTTTGATGTTTAGGCATTCTATCTTACAGGAAACATGTAACGATCACTTATGTGGTGCACAGAGCATAAACCTAAACACATCATCACTTGTTGGTGAACATCGTCTTAACGTCACAACTCCTGGTAAAATGTCTTATAGCAAAGTGAAGTATGTTCACAGATTTGCTACTGTCCGGAAATATGTGTAAGCCAAGCCATTTAGGTGCACGTTGTTGTATTCCGCGTAGTCAGTGCTGCTAATCATGTGCAGCACTATTCATGACTTTACTCTGCACTGCTCAGGTAATCTACCATTCATTCAGTGCTTGTTTTATGAAGCTTGTTTTGCATTCCGACGGCAACTCAATGAACTTGATACCTATAGTCACGGTTATCTCCATTGTTCTCCATTCTCACAGTCTAGCTTTTTCGACTCTCTAAAGAGGAAAAAACAGGAACGAACACCAAGACTACGGGTAGTTTCACGATCACGGACGGGACGCACGATATCACAAGCAGTCGCGGAAAGCAAGAACTCAAGTAACCGGACACAACTGTCGTAACTTAGATCCCCTCAACAAATAAGGAGAAAGACGGCCTTCAAACGAGCTTTGTTTGCTGATCAGCCCTAAGGCGAAACACTGGTGTATGACCATTACATTTATAGATTTTAAGTGATCTTGGGGCTAGCTGGTTCTATGGTACAAACACCAAACCTGAATTTCGATCAAAATGGCGGGTATCCAAATTGCCGAAGTTGAGAAACTCATTTTTGTCGGCAAGTAGAGCGAATGGAACATGCCTTTGCCAACACCAGCCCGCCCATGTGACTCAATGTATCGTCTAGCTGTAACCAGTTTCTTTTGTGTTAAAGGCACTTGAACTTATCGGTAAGTAATCAGAGGCTTTGTTTATATGGGTTGAATATCGCCCATGATTGATCGCCATTTCTGCACTGAGGTGGATAATTCAATCAGCCTGTGCGAATAACTCTCTCATTAGGGCTCACTTGTAACGCTTATTCTCAACTCTGATGGCTTTAAGTGAGACGTCCTTTTGATACCAGGTATGCTCCAAGTCGCGGATGATTGTCCTCTGTTGATTTGATCCGCTGCAACATTTTGATATGTTCAGAAAGCTGTAGTGTACCTCCCTGTATAAGTTATACCTATTTCAAATAACTTGATCCAGACGCTTTGGAACAGTAGTACTTAAATTCACTTTGCACCATAACGTTCGCCAGAATCCCGTTTCTCTTAACCTCATGGTTCTCTAATAAATATCTCTATTTTAAAATGTTAAAAAATAATTGACTTATGCTGATTGGTACTTTGTGAGCCTTCATATTTATGGGATCCTTACCAGAAGCAGGTGTAGGTCTGCATGCGTCCAAATGTTTGTTTTGTGATTACATTATTCTAATGAGCCAGCGCTACGCATTACTTGTGTGTATACTAACTGGTTTTGGTGATCTGACCGACGCCACTATTGTCCAGATCACAACACAGGAAGGTTGTCCAATAATCAACGAGAATCACTGATACAGCGGCTTGTCCGCGTCGTCATTTGTCGTACCCGTGTAATGCGTTTCTCTTAAATCACTTTCACCAGACAGAGAGCAAGCTACACTTATGGTCAATACCCCTACGGCAATATGAAATATAGCCCGCGTTCTGTCCCTTCGATTTGTTCAATATTTACAACGTTTACTCAAGCTTCACTACCTCTAATCTGGTTTATTCAGTATCGTTCAATGACCAGTGCGCGATACGGGTGTAATTCGATGTCTAGTAATGCATTCGTAGCTCGAGGTGCGCTTATTTCATTTCCACAGGAAGATTTATTAGCCTTCCAAAAGTAAATTTCGCTCTGACATGTGTACTATTTAAATAATGCGAACAGTAGGTAGAATTTTTTCCGCTCTCCCGCCGGTCGTAAAGGTATAACAAGCATAATGGATTGTTTGTTTGGGTTGGAAACTCTCTCACCGTCTTATTTTGCGAATGTATGCCAGTTTTCAGTGTTTTGATTGCGTGTTAACTTTCGTCAATAGCCCTACCTCGCTGTAAGTGTCCATCTCTCGGTCCGAGTATCAGTATTGCGTGTACAAACCAACCTTCCTAATGGTCTCACTAGATAGACCCTTTGTGTAAATCACGAACGCGCTCTCTTAGAATGTATTGTGCCAAGTGGCTCCTCCAAAACAAGTCACCCTCTAACATGAGTTTGACATTTTCTGTGCAACCATTTCCGCCCATGTACATTTTGAATGGGTTTGCCAGGCGCACGTATTTCAGCAACGCGCAGAGACCAACGTGATCTCAGTGAGTAAGGTGCTTGTTTATTACTTATGGTTTGACTCGTCAAACTGTTGTGTTGTATGTGGACAGCTTGTCAGCCTCTTTGTGCGGCGCGTAAAATTAATTACTTAACATAATGGGTCATCTAAGTTGATAAATGAACTGGCAAACCCAGTGACGCCCGTTCCGTCACCTGAAAATATTTTTGGTAGCAAAGAACTTAGAGACTTGCGCAGATGGTTGACCTCAGTGACCAACAGCGAAGTGGTAAACAGCTGTTTTCGTTTGTTGGGTTCCGTCAGCACCGCGCACGTCAAGGGCTCGAACCCGTGATTCGGCGTCAGGTTGTTAGGCCTTCACGCAGTGGTAATCTAAACTCATACTCTACATCATGAGAGTCTCGATAACCGAATTCTGATTGTTTCTCTACTGAAACGGTGTTGCTAAAAGCGTTTGCTACCGTTAAGCATCTTGCTCTGTTTTTCTCAATTATTCCTGTTTTTCTGTATGTACTCATTTCGTTAAGTGTGCTTATTTCATAGTACCGCATTTGTCTTTTGACATGTGAACAAACAATACTAATAATAATTTGCTGGTATGATGAGCCAGCCTCAACTCTCAGCCAAGTTTTATTTTGGGAAACTGTCACCGTGTCCTCTACCGTTGACGGTGATGAACTTGCAAATAATCCTTTCCGTGGTCGAATATTCCAAGAGAAGAGCTGAAGAAATAAAGATGGAATGTTAGTGACGTCACACGGGTGTCTGCATCGCCGTATGTCAGTCTTAGCGTTTACCACCTCGAGCGTTTTATACTGAGACCATCAGGGTCTGGATAAAACCGCGTGCAGGTCAGGTCGCGACGTGGCCACGAAATACGAAGGCCTGAATATTCCGTTGTGTAAAACAGTTGGATGTCGCCTACCCGGTTGAGGACCTCGTATTCACTCAACTCTCTAGATGAAGCTGCTTTCTGAGATGGCAACCTACCGCAGTCAGCGGCGTGCCTGTATCCAAAACATTTTTGCCTAACCTTGTCTTTTACTCGTTGCGGAGGTTGAACTTTTTGTGCAGCATAATTGGTGTCGCAACACTTGGTTCATTTCTCAGCTGATTTTCGGATTATAAACCGTGTTATTCACTATTTGTACAATTATGTATATTGCACATTATATTTTACGGTCTGTGGTGTATTTCTGACAATGACGCTGTTTAAGAATACAACTGGAAAAGCGGTCTGCACTGTTTTCGTCCGATTTTGTGATTGCCTCCCTAATAATGCTTCCTCATCAATTTCCCCCACCTATCCGGAGCCAAGGGTTGAACGTGTTACTGAGGTTTTACTACATATATACATATTTATTTATTTATATATTGTCAGTAAATTCATGCACTCCATTGTGTTCTGATTCGATGCTCTTTCGTTTGTTTTCCAGAATAATTACTTCATTTACATTCAATTGGTTCCGCTGATTCTGATTTTCGCGCTATCGTTCTTCAGCAACCTTTTCGTCAAGGATCCTTACTACAGCCTTACATCTACCGAGCAAGTTTTTTTTTGTTCTCCGTCATTTTGAATTGAGCTTCCCCCCTTCGGTGTTTAAACGCCCATATGGTTGTCATATTTTGTGTTTGAATCCGACCTTTGCGAAATAGGACATTTGACGTCATGATCCTGTTTAGGTCGAATATTGCATGGGTACCCGAACTTAGAAACCGCTGAAAGGTGACGGATTGTAACTCGCAACTGTGTCGGTGGTAGCCAACGTCGGTGCTTCTGAACTGCCACAAATTCATCTTATGGGTTACACGTGTACTCACTATCGCGTCTGCTCGCAGCTCTTACCTCCAAGTAGACTTTCCAGTTTCTTTCAAAAGACAGCATTTGATTCGAATGTCGCTCTTGTCGACCCTTGTCATTACTATGTAATCCTTCGACAACCGGGCTTATATTCTGGCCTAGGTTTCCATAAAGCAACTGTTGTTCGCTGTGTCACCATTATTGTGATAGGCATGACTGAATGATATCCAAGCGCTCAACCGCCTTCGTTTGTGATTAACTTGCAGCTTGTCCAATCGTCTTAATAAGACACACGTCCTTATCCAAATTTGCACATTGTCCTTCGGACACTGACCAGGAAGCGGGGAGCGCCCTGTAGAAGCAACCTATCGAATAAGTTCCTGCATACGCCGGACCCAATTCATCCGCCGATCACAAAGCTGCGGTTTTCATCCTAACTCACAACTCGAAAACAGAGCATGGTGTTGCAGGCGGTGAGTTAGAACTCCGAAGAATCCAAAGAAGCTTGAGAGAGGAGAACACTTATGCTCAAGGTTTGATGCAGTCTATCCGTTACGAAAACACGTCGGCGATTTTCGTCATTACTGATACAATGTTCCCATGACAAGCAGCACACGCCTCGATAACACCGATGGTCGAAAAAATCGTCCGTGTAGATTAACCAGGTTTCGGAGCAGTGACACAACTGCCATCCACAGTCACATTATACAGTCGGCTTCTCACAAAAAGACTGAGATCATGCCGACGTCATAGATGGCATAAGTTGCCAGTTACCATCCGGACCTTAGCTACATGATTTGCGATCTCTTCAGACATTTCACCAGTGCTGATACAGCTCTTAAATCATAGAAGTGTCTTGACTACCTCCAATTGCTCACCATCCAGGGTGAGAGCAGGCGTAAAGTTTTGCCAATCTTGCAACAAGTACTTTGAACTTAGTGGGTGCAAAGGCCACATCAATTTCGTCTGCACAGTCTACGTTTCCAAGTCGAATGTCCATGAGCAGTTCCACATCAACGTATTCGCAGCTTGTCAGGGCACACTCTAGGATCTTGTTTGCTGCAAATCTGATTAGGAAAGTGGAGGTTAGATAACCTTGTCGCACCCCACTTGAAAAGCTAAAGATCGGCAATATGCTGTCATAAACTTCAACCCTGCCCGATGTCTTTCAGGATGTCCACATACTTCTCATGCAAATCCTTCCTCAATAGTCATTCTCAGAGTGTAGTTCTGCAGCTCTGATGTCTAAAAAGACAACAGCCAATGGTCTTCTATGTGAGTGATGAAATTCAAGCATTTGGCGAAGTGTGGAGAGGCGATCAGTGTAGTCACAGCCATGGCTAACCTCCAGCTTGCTTCTCACGGATATGCTGTTCGCGCTTCTCATCCAGTCTGTGAATTAAAATGACTGCGACCAACTGTGACGCAATCGGAATCAGGCTAATCCCTCTGAGCTTTGCACACGAAGTGCATGAGGCATTGTTGAAAATGGATGACAATGTTAGCCAAACCTCAGTCGGTTGGAACGACTTTATTGATCCAGAGTTTCTATTACAAGCCGTCGGCTCTCTAACCTAAGACTGGACCTCTGTCAACAATAAGGGTTCAATGCAGATAACTTCTTATAAAATACGAGTTTTGCGAAGGCGGTAATCTTTAAGTGGACTACTTTAAGACATCTGGCTTTTTTGGGGTGGGTGGGACGTGACTGTCTATCAATGTGGGTAATTTGCGGAACGATAAGTTGGGCGTGATCTGTCAGTGTGGGTTATTAGTCAATAACTCAGTCGTTTCATTTCCGGCTGCACTGATTATGTTTGGAGATGTGCTGGTCCCACTATCTAATATTTATCTGCACGAGTGCTTCTGCGTGAGTTCGACACGGTCTGTTTGCACAAATCGCTTCAATACTGTCGTTTCCTTTTTTCCATTACAGCCCGTATTCAGTAGAACGTTTTACCAACAGCCATCGCGTCCCATTCTATGTGAAGCCAACTTTTGAAAAGGATTTCGATGGCAACTTGGCTCGGTTGGAATCACAGATTGAAGGAGAATTCGAAAATAATTTGCGCATTCGTTGTTTTCGTGAAAAAGAGTACAGTGAGTCTGCCCCGTGTGTGTTTCTTGTTCCGCCAGAGACATCCGTTTTGGACATACCGACTTGACCATTCTCAACTGCTTATCTACAAACACTGTCGACGAAATTACAGTGCTATTTTGGTGTGATGTCACACTACAGTGGCCGTCTCAGCGTAAACTGGGTCACTGGATCCAACAGGACAGATAGATAAAGATACGATTGGGCTAGTTTCTACTCCAATGTTCCTTCCAGTTAAATTACTAGTGTATGTTATCCGGATCCCGTGGCTAGGGTACTTGGCTCTAGCTGCCGTTTTCCAACAAGCCATTCCTCCTTTTCCACCCGAGAATTTCAGTTTTCACGTCTTCATGCATACTAGTCCGTTGCTTAAAGCTAGGATGCTAACGTATACAGTTGCTGGTACTTTCTAAATCCTGAAGTAAATGTATCGAAAAACCGCACTAGCCAGGCGCTCAATACACAAAATTCGCTGTCTGCGTTGTGTCCCACACCAGGATTTGGATGATGGCGTGCATGCCGATTTGGCCACTCTCGGCCACTGCCACTGACCAAGTTGGCATGACGACCGAAGCCACACCGGTAGATTGGTTTCTCGCCAACAACAAGCTATGCACTGTACGTTGAACCATCTTCGCCAGTTGTGTGTCTAGACGATAAACTTCTGATGTATTTTCTCACTGTCCATATGGTTCCTACATGCCACAATGGTAACAGTGTTAAGGGTACATTTTTGGAAGGTTCAACAGTTCTTTTACGGTTGACGTGTAGCTCGGATGTTGTCCATTTCATTGATTCATGCATAAACGACCGAGACTCTGGCCAGGTGGTACTATGGCTTGAGCCGCCGTTCACCACACCAGTGGTAGTGAATATGAAACGGAAAGGCGAGCACAAAGTTAGGGCAACTTGGCGATGCTGAATCATCTTTCAGCGGCAACTTTAAGTTAACATCTGGTGACTTAGACAATTTTGAGCGACTGTCGCTGTATAGTTGTGTTGTGAGCTTTAATATTACAGGGCGCTTGCTGCTCTGCGACTTTCTGGGTCATACATGAGCCAAATGTATCCAAGACTGATTTACTTTGTGGTTACTATTTGCTGTCGGACTGGTGATTTTCAGGAGATTGTTCAAGTATGAACCCGATGTGGGGTGCCTTATACCTTGAAGAGGTTTGCGGTTGAACTACGTCGCACAATCTGATACAATCGTTGGCGTTTGTATGCATTAGCTGTGTGCGAGCGTTCTGATTTTGTTTATTTCCGAGCCCGTCAACATGTTGCAGTTATTTGATTGTTTTGAATGTGGCTAGATCTTTGTCGTGGTGTGGATGGGAGCCGATATCTCGACCATTAGTTAAACTTCTGGCTATTGCGTAACTCCTTTGGGTGAATGGCAGCGCGTAGTATGTCATAGTGGGCATGATCAATTGTGTACTTACTTTTTGAACATTACGTAAATTTTCATCCGGTTTGCGGTAAAAAGCAGTGAGGTTTGTCATCGGTTGAAAGTTTCCTGTCGTTAAGGTATACCTCCGCAGATCCAAGTCAGGAAGTGTATGCCGCTCTTATGCATGATGAATAATTCTTTTGGAACAAATGGAAGCCATCGTTATTTCTCCCTTATTGATTGGCTAGGCGCTGCACGGCACATCACGTCGCGTAGCCGTAAAACCGGCTCACAAATCCGGAATTTCACGGCATGGAATACTCGGATTTCTCGATTTCCTAGTTTTACCACTGTCTGGATTATATACAAGCTTCTTTGTTCTAGCGTTCCTCGGTATATGTAAGCTACGACAACGGTCTGCCATCAGCTAATCCGTCTGTCTGCTTTCTCTTGTTCAACGTAATCTGTGAACGGTCTTAGTATGAGCATCATTTTAAAACGTTTACCCTGTTACTTTAAACAAAGGTGGATCACGAGACGCACAAAATCATTAGGCAGGCTATGGCTTACTTAGTACTCTGTGATGTGTGCGGCATCCTCATAGAAAAGCCTACTCACTATCATTTTTGGTGAAAGGGCAAAAGTTGATGCCCTGAGCCCGGTTAACCATCCACTGTTCGGTTTGTAAGGGTCGAAAAAACATGGTTTCCACTTTCTTAGGTGATGACTGACAACTCACATGAAAGGTGTATCTAATAACATTAGTGATTCTGTACAATGATGTGGTCGCACGAACCACTTCCTAGTCACCAACTCACAATTATTTCAGAAGAGCTTGTGGACGGTCGGTCAGTCGTGGCTCACCGGTCTCAGTAAGTATGTTTCGGCGGTTCTCATTTTTTTAAAATCATCACTACGATCTTTTGATGAATCCTTAATGCAAACGTTGGTGGGATTCCTTAAGCTATTGAAGTCGACAGAGCACTCCAGTCGCCGAATGGGGATATATTTCTAACGTTCTCTTACACTCCTGAGCTAACGGTTCCCGGCGTGAACCCCAAAACTTAGCTTTCACTGCAAAATCAAATATGATGGCGATATTTGACAACGACATGATGAAAGACGCATTTTCTCTGAAGGCGCAAATCAGAAATAAATTCGGAGAAATGCACATGAACTTACACCTACAGCTTTGGCTGTCGTATTGTGCCGATTTATTAGTTTGTGTTTGTGTATATTGACCATGTATCTGTGCTACGTACAATATCAATGTTTCGCCTGTTGAGTTAGTCTGCGTTGCGAAGTTTTGGATAAAACCATGTGGTTTTACAGAACATATGAAGCTTTCTTTCTTGGAATCGTACGAACCTCCGTTTTGTTTTCTGTTCTGCCATTTTGTCCATGTTGTTTATTCTAAATTGTTCCGTATTCACACTATTCAGTGGGCGTCTGCGCTTTCGTTTGCTTTGATTACCAACGCATTGTAATACGTGATCGCTTACCGGTATTTTTTTTAATTCATCACAGGAGAACGTATGTTGTTCCAGGCTCGTCATTTTGGTGATGATGCAGACTTCCAGCGTGCTCAACGCATTCAGCTACGTAGCTGTGAACGTCTAATCGAAGTTTTTGGCGGGTGATCGTCCACAGTTGGATTCAGTTATGTTGCAACCCTCTCTTCCTGCGTTTCATCTATGATTTTATCGGCTCAGTTCAATCATTGAGCCCATATACATCTACTTTTCGCTCCCCTCGTTTTTTCTTTCCTCATTTTTTGGTCATTTGGGGCTTTCAATTTAACCAACATAACATTTTCCTGTACATGTATATATTTCAGTCCCCCTGATTGTTGCTTGTCGCACGCGCTCGTAGGTTGCGTTATTCTTTCACAAATCAGCCTATTGTGATCCTGCACTGTGTTCGTTTATTAGGGCTTATCTCTACAATTGCACGCAACTCCCTCTAGCCCGATTTCCTGCACTCTTCTGTGCTCATACAGTTTTGTCGCGGCTGCGAAATCTTTGTGCAGTTCACTCTCCTAACTATGATCGTACTGGTACATGTGCCTACTGAAACGTCATAAAAGCCACTGGCTCACGTTCTTTTCGTCACCATCACAGTGTTTTCTTTGTCTGTTTGTCCGTTTGTGTAGCACTCAGATTTTTTTGTACCAAAATAAAGAGACATTGCAGTGGTCCGTTCCATGTTTTCCTTCTCGCTAGTCGTCTTTTTTGTGTTGCCTGTCTATTTTTTCTTTGCATTTTCCGTTTGTCGCGAGAGGTGTTCACTTTTTTTCGATTTTGTATAGGTTTTGATCGAAATAGTCAGGCGTTTAACTTAACAACTCCAATGCCTAGATCTTTGATAGTTAACGTTCGAAATTCAGACTTGTCATACATTTGTAACAACGTTTTCGTCATTTCCGTAGAAACATCCGTTTCATTTCCTTTTACATCGACTGTTTTCTGTACAGGTGTTTTATGAAGTGCAGTGAGTGACAGACCGACATATACATACCCGTCGAACACTTTACCCTTACCAATTGAAAAGCGTTTGGAATTTGAAACGTCAGGCGCAGTTGATGTGAATCTTCACACGACCCAGCTGACGATGTTTGTTTGTACACATTTTTTTCGACAGGTTTCATGGTACTCGTAAATTCTTTGAACGATGTATTTAAAGAAAAAACACGTAGAGTCTGTTATTGACATCTCTGAAAACTGATGGACGCGGATGGATTAATTTGTGGCTAAATTGCTTGCTCGGCTTACTTATTCGTCCTCGATAACTGTGCCCGTTCTTAGTACGTTCAATATGTGAGTTTTATTGACTCCAAGGTTTCCATCGGTTTTGCTGGAAGATTTTCCATCTATACTCAACTTCGTTGCTTGGGCTATTTCTTTTAAAGACCGAATCTTACGCTTCATCCTGTATGCAGTCTGTTACTATTTGTGCAGAGCACTGCATGGGCTCAACCTTACCGAACACAGAGCTGTCGTTAGCTTATTTAGCTGTTGTACTTCCTTTCGCCCACAGGATGAAATCGATCGGCCTTCTTGTGGTTAGCTTGCAAAACGCACATGCATCCACCACAGTCCCCGAGAAAGTTTCGGCAAACAGATTCAACTAGGTCGAAACAACTGTCCAGCACTTCGCTGCCAATCACTGTCACCAACTGTTTTGCAGAGCTATCATGTATCTTCCCGTTACAATATTCCAGTGTTGTCTGACTTGCTGTGACATACTTGTACACATGAGTTCAGTGAGCTGTGCATGGACGCGTATTCTCGTGTCGTTCTTAATGGCGCGCGTGTGTCTTCCTGCACGCATTGTTGGCTATTGTCTCGGTGATCGGAACTCCCTTAAGAGGTTATCCTCTTAGGTTCGAGAGTCTGTTGGTAGGCACCAGATGTCTTCCTGGTTCCCCACATTCAAAGGATCGTTGTTAGTTTTAACAACAACTTTCCACCTTGTTGCCAGCAACTGGACTGTTCGCCCAGTGTAAGCACGTTGAATCTGATTGATTGGGTTTAGTCGGAGGTTTTTATCTCCCCTTAGTATATCTAAACTAGAGCTGTTCGACTGTGCGGCAGATGCGCATCAGTGTTATCTACTACCGCATTGTTGCTACTGATGACGGCATAAGGGTGTACGAACCTAGCTCTTCAACGACGCATCTTAATATGGAGAACCATAGCGGATGAACACTCTCCTCATGTTATATCTGCGTTAACGTTGACTAGTTTGCCATAATTCCACCTTTTGCTAGTAAAGTCATAACAACATCTTGACGGTTAACAGAAAATGCTCAACCATTGTCTGAGAATGAAAGGATTCTCCCATTGCTTGTCTAACTACTTGGGAGATCTCCCTGTTTCCCCTAGTGGCTCTTTCGGATTAACCATCCCGCGAAAATTGAAAATTAGCCTAAAAGCACTTCGTTTTAAAAGTTCATTTGTTGTTCAAACAGATCGGTCGCCTAGTGTTCTCGTCCCGCCGTCATTGGATGCGGCTAGTTATTCACGGGAATATGAGCAAAGGATTCGATAGATTACAAACGAGGACATGTTTGTTGACGATTTGCTATCGTATCTTTTACTTAAACTTCGGCTGTCAGATGCACTATTTTTCACTCCGTCAGATTGGTTGTTTAAATCAGTTCGAATTGGAGGAGGTTAAATATGCTTATGTACTTGTGGTTTTCTATTGAACGATTACAAAAGAGTGATCGACAGAGAGTTCAGTGGTTTTAGTAACATTCGACCGGGAAAGTCGGCGATCTGTTAATGTGAAAAATGTGTTAGAGGCGTTAGCTGGGCTGCAGAACCGAATCTCAACCACGACTGTTCATCGCACAACTAGCACACTTCAGTATGAAGAGTACGCACAACTGCAGCAGAATCTCTAATCAACTCAGTCAGTGAGTTTCATTTTGATCCTGTAACTGGCACCACGTTCGAGTCTTGGTTCAAAAAGTATGAGGATGTTTTCAAGGTGGAACTGTCAGATGCTGACGATGCTCGGAAGGTGAGGTTGCTGCTCCGTAAACTGGGTACCTCAGAACACGAACGGTACATCAACTTTATCTTGCCGAAGAACCCAAGGGATTGCAGCTTTGACGAAACCACCCAGACTGTCCCAAATCTTTGGCGACCAGTCATCTCTGTTTAACATACGCTACCAGTGCCTGAAGCTCGTGAAGTCAGCAGATGATGACTGGGTGACGTACGCTGGAACAGTCAATCGGGAGTGCGAACGTTTCAAGCTTCCAGCAATGACTGAAGACCAATTCAAATGTCTGATTTTCGCTTGTGGACTCCAGTCACCAAAAGAAGCAGATATCAGAACACGGATTTTGGCGAAGATAGAACAATGTCCCGAAATCACCCTGCAAGATGTCACTGCTGAATGCCAGCGCCTGGTGAACCTGAAGCATGACACCGCTATGATCGAACAGAGCGGTCACTCAGTCCATACAGTATCCTCAAATGCACCCTGACAAAGTTGCATCAACGTCGGAACGCGACAACCGAAGGAAACCTCCCACACCGTGTTGGCAATGCGGTGGATGGCATTATGTCCGATATTGTCCATTCAAACAGTATCGATGCACCCACTGCTCCCGGCGGGGCCACAAAGAAGACCATTGCCGTTTTAAGAAGCGCCAGCACCTGCTCAATCAGAACTCCCGCAAGCCACACAAGCCCCGCTTCTCAAGAGCGCAGGTCGTTCTCGCAGCTAGAAACGACGACACTGGACGCGCAGGAAGTACGTATCCGTCTCCATCAACGGCAAGTCGGTCAGACTACAGCTCGATACCGCATCCGACATCACATTAATCTCTGATCGCACGTGGCACCTGATTGGCAAACCTACAATACGCCCGACAACCCAACTTGCTCGAAGTGCTACTGGTGATCGATTGCCCATCATTGGCGAAGTCCACTGCACTGCAGCCCTTAACGGATCATCAATCAGGGGTACCTGCTACGTGACCCGCAACCCTGGCCTGGATCTCCTTGGATTGGATTGGATCGACAAACTGCATCTATTTGACAGACCATTACTCCAAATCTGCAACCGCACTCAAGCTCAGCAGAAGCCCACGATGACTCCAGAAGTCCACCATCAACTCACAAACGCCCTCCAGCAGAGACACTCGGATGTGTTTACAGAAGAACTCGGCTGCTGCACCAAAATGAAGGCAATCTTATCCCTTCGTCCTGGAACGAAGCCGGTATTTCGACCCAAACGTCCAGTACCCTACGCTGCGCTGGCAACTGTTGAGCAAGAACTGGAACGCCTTCAAAAGCTGGAGTGATTGAACCGGTGAACTATTCAGCATGGGCGGCCCCTATCGTCGTGGTCAAGAAGGCAAATGGAACAATACGACTCTGTGCAGACTACTCTACAGGTCTAAATGACGCTCTCGAGACGCATCAGTATCCCTTGCCGATACCGGAGGATCTCTTCACGAAGCTGAATGGCGGGAAATGTTTCGCGAAGCTCGACCTGGCCGAGGCTTATTTACAATTATCAATTTCAAGGAATTGTTAACAATTAATGCCCACAAAGGACTTTACCGATTCAACCGCCTGCCATTCGGCGTAAAGACAGCGCCAGCCATCTTCCAACAAGTGATGGATACGATGCTCACGGATATTCCCGGTGCGGCTGCCTACCTAGACGACATTATAGTCATGGGTCACAATGCAGAGGATCTGGAACAGAAGCTGGACCAAACTCTTACTCGTTTGAGCGAATATGGCTTCCGACTACGCGCCGACAAATGCAGCTTTGGAATGTCCAGCATCAAATACCTTGGATTCATTGTGGACAAAGATGGCGACGTCCTGACCCAGCCAACGTAGAAGCCATACAGAGGATGCCGCCTCCAACGGATGTGTCAACTCTACGGTCTTTCCTGGGGTTGGTCAGCCACTACAGTTCCTTCCTCCCGGAACTCCATCGAGTCCGAACATCAATGTAACCGGTTTGCTCATGAAGATGTCAAGTGGGAGTGGTCAAGAGAA
>LOND01002377.1:35115-53827 GCA_014220965.1 Paragonimus kellicotti
GAAAAGTAACAAAAATACCCGAAAAGTAACGAGATAACATTCCCTTGATGGAACTTGCTTTAAGTCAAAGGCTCAAAAGTCCGAATCACGGGGCAGCAAGAGGACTGCCTAGTCCAAGGGCGCAGTGAATAAAACATTGGTACCTGACCTTGACTACCGTTGTGCGCAGTAAATTTATTCGAAGTAGCATCGGGCTGGTGGATGATACGAGAGAGGTTTCTACGTATCGGTGATGATACATTCAAACCTACGGGTGAGACTGCCTCCATCTGGTTGTTCCCTTTTGACCTGTTTGACACGCTTGTATCCGGGAGAGTTGATACTCAAATCAGCAAAGCTCTCCGGATTGACTCGCCACGCAAGTCTGACCATCAAGTGAAAGCAACAGAATTAGAGAATACAGTCCGTTATGAAGTTTTAAAGTTACAGCAGTCTCCTCGGAAGATATTTGGAGTGTTAGTCATCGGACACTCATCATCATCATCATCATAGCAGCCATGAGCCTGACCAAAAGGTACTGTGGCTCGGGCTGCCGCTCACCTCAACAGTGACGTGGAATATCCTAGAAGAAAACGTTACTAAGAAGGTTGAAAATTAATAAAAAGAACTAGAAATGGTATGGATGCAGGTACGCCATTGACTGCGACACGCCGCCATCTCGGATAGCGTCTCTAACCAGCGGTTTGAGTGATCACGAGGACCCCATCCAGGCAGGCGACACCTACCCACTTTACTCAGTGGAGCAGTCAGGGTTCTCATATTTCGTGACCACGTTGTCGCTTGACCACCATGTGGTTTCACCCAACTGTTGGTGGTCTCAGTATATAATGCCCGGTACGGTAAACAATCAGCTGGCGCATGAGGGAAATGCAGCAGTAACAATACTTATGACGGCCAACGTTTTTAGGACAACAGGACTCCATCTACTATCACGCGTCACAGTACCGTTACATTATCTCAGCCTAACGGTTGCTTGATGCATCGCGCTGTCCTTTTTTGCTGAGATAGTTTAGAACCGACAGCTTGGTACCCACTGTGTGACCTGTATTCGGGAAAGGAAAGGCTTGGCGTTAAAGCTTGCTTCAGTAGGGTGATCTTAGCTTCCTAACTAGAATCGAACGGAAGATAAACACTTTTGGGCAACGACATCGTTAGACGTGGCCAAAAATCCCAATCAATTGTGACGTGCTTTGAAAATCCCTCTCCAATAAAGTCCTTTTTGATAACGAGTTACTTCGTTAGTTTCCGGGGTATCTCCATATGTCTCTTCAATCTGTTCATCGCAGTGATTACACCGTTTATCGTATACGTTAATAAGTATCAACATGCATATACACATACAGCTATAGAAGTCACTAAACTCCCTGTAAGGTTGTCCTCACGCCTTCTACAACAATCAAATAGCCATTCTGAAAGTCAGAAGCATATAAATTCAATAAATCGAACGGTATGGAGGGGAAAATATGCGAAATGACTTACTGTCCGACATTCCTAACGCAGAAGTAAGCTGTACCCGCACATCGGACAAACCAACGATAGTGACCAAGGAGTCCCAAGCCCAGGCTAACAAATGCAGCGTCTCTTCCACAGGCCAGGAGTCGTGTGTGGACGGAGTTGTTGAATTCGTGTTGTTCACGCATACAAACCCGTTATTACTGGCTGTGCCAGGCCACAACCAACCATAATAGAGAGGAAACACGTGTTCAAAATTGCGAACTTTGGCTTCGATCGCTTGAAGACCAACAAAATGAACATTTTTCAGTGCCAAAGCATTCGTATCAAACCGCCAAGGTGTTTGAGGAGTGACCATGATCACTGTGTACGAGAACCGTCTGGCAAGATCCGTGTAAAATCGGGTTTCCCAAGCCCTCACATTTGTGTTATCGATCACAAGTGGACTCAGTCCGGATTGTGCAGCACCGTGAGCTTTCGCCTGACACCACTGATGCGCCTCCGCGATGCGAGAGATGTCGAACTGATATTCCAAACCGTTCGATTCTTGGTACCAGAAATCGTCAGCCGAGCATACCTGGAACATGAAGAAGTAAACAAAACAAACTGGTGGGCGTTGCCACCTAATCTACCTCGTTAAACGTATGTACGGTTTCGAAGAGTTATGAGTGACTCAACAGTGACGATGTCAAATCTCAACCATACAAACTGACCAGATAGCTTATCACCTAGAGTTTGACAATTCGGTAAGGTCCGGTCCACACAAGATCATGAATGTGGCAGAGAAGAAAATGTTTTGCAACACAAAGGCTAAAAAGTCAGCAACTGGTGGGGAACATATGAATTATAAACCCAGTAAATGTTTGTACCCTTCAAATTTTTCTGAAAGCACTGTTATAGTAATTTAAAACTGCCATGAAAGCTAACTGGAAAAAAACCTTCTCGATAATTACTCGGGACCTAAATTTTAGAGAAGCCACCAAAAGGGCTTGAGAAAGGACCTTGCTTTCATATAAAATGTTGACTTTGTGCGAGATACAGATGTTAACCAGTTACCTGACGAAAACAACAAAAGTACCTCGCGCTTGAATAAGTAAATAAGATAGACAACTAATGAAAATGTAAGCCAATATGAGAATCCTTTAACAGCAACCATTTATAGTATCCACCTAAAACGTCAGTACACACGAAACTAGTAAGCTGATAGGTAGGTGTAACGGTTTGCCTAAAAGCCATCACTATCAGATTAATTTTCCTGATGGTCCAAATGAACGTTTTCAAGGTTTCGGATGTCTAGTTCAGTTTGTGTGTCCCAACTGGTGACTCGCAACAGTCAAAGTTACTTCTACTGCACTACCCGGATTTTAATAAGTTCAACCATTTTATCTAGTCTTGCTACTTACTTACATTTGGTATACTGCGATTTACTTTTATTGGCGTTATTACCTTCTGATTATAAGTAACTTTTGCGTCAATAATTGGACTTACCAAAAACCACAGAGTAGAATGGAAAGAAATTGGATTATTGTGGATCGTTGGTTGGATTGGTGGAGGCTCGCGGGATATAACGGATGGATGAGCTGACGTCAGAGTAGTCCTTGATTTATAATTCGTTTCCTGGATGAAGCTGTACGAGTCTTGGAGTCAGAAATCCCCACCGAGGGACCGTACGTCGTTTAGTTAGTGTGGTGGCGTTAGGTAAGTTTGGATGTCCAGGTAAGTTCGTCAATTTGATTCGAATGTTGCATGTGGGTATGAGGGCGAAAGTACAGTCGTGTGGATCGACTTGTGATGATTTTGACATTGTCACTGGCGTGAAGCAGGGTTGTGTGCTAGCCCCAGCTCTATTTAGTTTATATTTGACTGCCATGATAACAGTTGCTTTTCAGGACTCTGGGGAGGATGGGCGTTGAGGTAGAGTACCGGACGGATGGGCGCCTGCTGAATATCCGACGATTCGGCGCCCCAACCCGGTTACATACCTCAACGATGCGCATGCTTCTATTTGCAGATGACAGCGCGCTATTCGCACACAGCGACGAACTACAGCGACTGACCACTGCTTTCGCGACCGCGGCATCCAAGTTTGGATTGGATATCAACACAGGTAAGACATTTTCTTTCTTTCAGCCTTCTCCGGGCGAAGGTGCTGTCTGTTCACCTTCACCCCAAATTCGCATCAATGGAGCCGTTGTCGACAGCTGCGCTGATTTTTGCTACTTGGGTAGCAATTTGTCTACCGTTACGTGCCGTTCCAGTATTGTTGTCGATGCCGATATCTGTCGTGGACCATGATGCAGTTGAGTAAGTGCTCGATGTAGCAAAAAAGGTGTGCTTTCGTCGGAGCGTCTTGAAACGACGCTGTCTTGGCCATAGCCTAAACTACGTTAGCTGGTATACCCACCTGTGGAGCTACCGTGGCCCTCAGCGAGCATCACTAAAGCCGTTTTTATGTGCTATTGTATATCTCGCTCGACGCGGACTATAATATCTTCCGGATCGTCTGACTTTTACTACATGTATTACTTCCCAGCTCGTGTAAGTCTTGCGCAGTAGAAAACATGGACGTTGTATCAGCGGAACGTGCGCTATCTTAGCCGCTTTCATTTGCAATGTCTAAGACGCATCTTGGGTATTCGGTGGTCGGACATGATTCCGAACACTGAGGTATTGCGGCGAGCGGACATGAACGGGATGGAAGCCATGTGATGCTAAATCAGCTTCGTTGGCTGGGTCACGTCCGTCGGATGGGCGATGACCGTATTCCGAAGCAGCTTCTGTATGGACAACTGAGATCAGGTAAGCGAAATCCTGGTGGTCAAAAGCGGAGATACCAGGATGCTGTGCAGGTGAGTCTTTCACGTTGTAAAATTGATTTCAGATGTTGGGAAGACTTAGCGTTGAACCGGACGGTCTGGAGGAATACGATTCGGACGAACGTCCGCGAGTTCAACGAGCAGTTATTACGCGGCCGAGAACGGAAGCGCGCGGTACGCAAAGGAACCATCGGTGCCATAGGTCGTGGTGACATGACTATATGGCGTTGCGATGTGTGCGGCCGTGAATGCGCTGGCCGCCTCGGATTAGTAGGTCACCAGCGTACTCATAGTGCACCGTCGGCGAAGAGACGACGAGTACGATAGGCTGAGGTAGGTCATATCAGTATATCCATTTTATCTCTGTTACTGATTGCATCGACCAAGAATATGGTCGTTTGGCAACTAATCCGCTTCTCTTTTCAGAAACTTGGGTGTCTGCGGTCTTCTACCCATTCTTATCTTCAGCTTTGTTGGTGTATTGTATGATGAATGGTTTGCCTGTTCTTTTCGTAGTCCACTCTGAATCTTGTTTTTCATTCTTATCCTCTCTGGAATGCAGGAACATACACGTATACTGAAATGCTTCTTGTATTACATTTTACATATCTTTCTTCTCAGTTTAGATCTTGTCATTGTAGTCTCTCTGTTTATTTTCCGAGAGATAAGGGTTTCCTTTTCCTGCTAGCCATTCAATTGGCTAACCAGCATTGGCCGGCTGGACACAAAGGCCTCACTCACACACCTACTGGTCTTATTCCTTCGGGTTTACACCGGATACGTGGTGTGTGAGTGGAACCACAAGTGGTGCAGCGCAAGCCACTTGGGGTGATGGTTTGAAGCGCAGGCGTCCTCTGGCTTCGGTCACTGTGACAGGCTAATCCGTTTCGGATGCCGCCAACCGTGTGGTGGCGTCAAGGTAGAATGTGCTGTTCAGCAGGCCGTGCAGCAGTGAATAGTCATTACCCCTGATGTGCCGCGTAAAAGTATCTGACAAAACCTGAAAAGTTGTTGTGACAGTGTTCGTGACCAAGAGCCATGTCAAACAATGAACTAGGTAATGTGTTGGTGGCACCGACACTAACGTTGCTGACAGAGTTGGAACCGCTGATCATATCGGGTGTTCCTTGTCAGACGCCGTCGAGCCTCTATCGAATAACCATAACTGTCCCTATGTTTCACATTACCTTTGAAATGTTGGTCAAAGGGGTATCAATTTTGAGAAACGTTGCATATTGGATGGAACATTTTATAGAGGCAACTGACCGAAATGCGCAGATGACGGGTTCAACACATCAATTAAGGAACATGTACGGATAAGTGTAGTAAAGGTGAGACGATAGATTTACCATGATGGTTTGGTTGATGGAACAGCGATCTGTCAGTTTCGGATGAGGAACACAATCAATATAACAAAATATTCCCAAAAGAGCAATCGAAATGACAAATCACATTCTACCAGTTATTGTTAGGAAATACACAGATAATATTGACTCAGTACACGTGCATAACATAACAGTCGGACGACATATACTCGGCTTCAAAGATGTAGCCAGTGTGTGAATTAGATAACGCACGATACACGACATTCGTTGAGACAGATTTTCCTACCTAGTAGTCAAAGTCAGTAAATAAAAGTGAAATATGAGCTACACAAACAGTTCCATTAAGTTAGTGGAAGAATGTTAAAGAAAACGGAACTCACTTGAGCAGTTGGAAAACGTACGCTGATACATTCCGCTATATAAGACTTTCCAGAACCTGGAGGACCACGAAGAATGAACATAAATCTGCTATTTACAATCCACTTGGCAATCTCATTGTCCGTAAGGAATGGAAAGTTGACGTGATCTTTGACTATCTTCGGTCCGTGAGTTGAAGGAGAGTACTTTCTGAGTAAATCGGTTTGCCCGTAGCTACTAACTTCTCCAGTGGCGTTACAAGAGGGAACATGCGTTGGTTGATCATTCGAATGAGCTTCATTAGAGCAAAGGCAAGCAGTATCAGATTCTCGAGAAACAGAGTGTCTCAGATTAGCAGACCTAGATGCAGTCTTTGAGATATTTGGACACAAGTGCACAAAAACATTCCCCATAGAAGAAGAGCGTCCGCGAAACCAACAGAGATAAGACGACACACAAGAATACATACACCAAAACTGGAAAAGGCGTTTCCGTCAAACGCGCGACATTTGACTGTCGTCGTTGTCGTCCAAAACACAATAACAGATAGTTGAAGGGAAGCTGTGCTGCTAACCGAAGTAAACTAATTCAGTTGCACTCAAATAGGGGAGTCAGCAATTGTGTACCTAAAATTAAAAACACAATTGAAGACAGAACAGACGCAAAAGAACGTGACTCGAATAATAAAAAATCAGATAAGTAAAAGTCCATCAGCCCCGCCGAAAAAATGAAAAGTCTGATGTACCCGCATGCTTGGAAATGGTTCCCTCTAAAACATTTTAGTGCATCCGAGAATAGATGGGCGATCATGTCCTTTGGAAGTAGTGTCCATATAGCCGTCGACAACGGGTGCCACTCACTGTCTTCACACAGCAGATGTGTTAGTTTTACATAGCAAACAGAAAGGAATCGTTGCGTAGTTGTCACGACTTTGATCGCGAGTCCGTTTGCACCAAATGTTATCAGACTACGACCAGGTGGGAGCAGACCAAAACAAAAAAGAAAATTGTGTATGCGTCTTCCCATTGACTTGCCGAATTATGCAACAAGCAAAACAGCGTCCAGAATGAATTTCAAAAGCAGATTCGGAATAATGTACTTGATATGCCAACCGAAGAACTAATTGCAATCACTGCGCACACGATGTTTCTCAATGTAGGCAGTCAATGAAGAAAAAAACGGTTAACAGATTCAAAACAGGGAGGCACTATTATAAAGAAAATACGAACAGCTAGAGTAGGCGTAATTTCGCCAATCCATGTTAATAATCAGCAAAGTTTGGTTACAGCAATGCACAATTTGGTATGTAAACATTGCAAAGTATGTCCACGCATTACAGCTGAGTTCGTTTCGTGTCTTTTCGTAAGGCTTCCACATTAATCCTATTTTCAGCCCTCCGAAACGCCGTATCATAAAGTGGGGGTATACATTTGTTGAACTCAGCGGGATAGCTCCTAAAGACAGCATGATGTCACGAATGGAGTCAAAGAAATGATAGCTAAGTGTGACAATATTAACCAGTGTGTCCTCAACGGTTGCCCAAGAAAATGCAAAACATCGTTAATGCTATACTCCCCAGCGAACTAGGCACAGTCAGATGACACGGCCGACCGTATTTGGGAAACATATGCATGACTGTTTCCAAACTAGCTTCGAGCAGTCAGGGTACAATCGCAACCCTGATCACTCAAATCGACAGGCTAATCACACAGCTTCACGCTCTAAGGAAGCAACTTTCAAGACCAAGCTCGACTACCTCCACTCAACGACAAGACGGTTGCCCAGGGTCGCCTGCACCAACTCAGCAATCCCGTAAACGGGCCTGATGATGCCGACAGTGTAGCACTTTTCGTTCAGCAAATAAACAACAGAGCTAAATACTGAGCCACCAACGTAGCTGCTTCGACTAGTCACTTTTTTTCTAAACGATCATGGATCGTAAATCCATTGTTTCGTTAACACTAAAGTCAACGTGAGACGAACGAGTTGGGCTGATGAATCGCATAAAACCTCCAGACTCAACGGAAACATTATCAGAGAGCTCGACCAGCCCACTCATGCACTTGATCTTAGTTTCAATAGACTGTTCCACTAAATTCTAGCGATGGCAGATGTCCAAATGGGATAATCGGCATCGACCTGCGGCAGCATTTCGACCTTCTGTCAGACTACGGATGAAGCCGTCCGGTCAACAAAACAAAGGCTCATCGTCAAACAGATTCAGAACGATGAGATTCTAATCAAGGCCATGTACCAAACATCTAGAAAAAGAACATTTGTATAAATCCTTACCCGAAGGAACGCCGACTATTTTCGGCTAGCCTACTACTATGCACGCTGTCACGATGCACCACACAGTTACAACTGACCCGCCGATGTTTGCCGAGGCTTGTAGTGACATTGGATTAGCTGAAAATAGCCACGTTGGGTTCGACCGCATGAACAAATTTGACATCCTCTTTCGGCCAAGAATCCCCTGGACTAAACCACTTCATACGATGAGTGAAACATCGGGAGATTGGTGCCCAGAGATTATATACTCATCATCATCATCATCATATCAGCCATGAGCCTGACCAAAAGGTACTGTGGCTCGGGCTGCCGCTCACCTCAACAGTGACGTGGAATATCCTAGAAGAAAACGTTACTAAGAAGGTTGAAAATTAATAGAAGTCTAAGCAAAGAACTAGAAATGGTATGGATGCAGGTACGCCATTGACTGCGACACACCGCCATCTCGGATAGCGTCTCCAACCAGCGGTTTGAGTGATCACGAGGACCCCATCCAGGCAGGCGACACCTACCCACTTTACTCAGTGGAGCAGTCAGGGTTCTCATATTTCGTGACCACGTTGTCGCTTGACCGCCACGTGGTTTCACCCAACTGTTGGCGGTCTCAGTATATAATGCCCGGTACGGTAAACGCTCAGCTGGCATGCGGAGTACGTGACCTAACCATCGCAGGCTGTGCAACGTGAGTAGTTGACCGATCGATCGCGCATCCCGAGCGTTCCGGAATACGCGCCGGCGAACTGCCGTATTGCTCACGCGATCAGTCCACTTAATGTGGGCTAACTGGCGGAGACAACGATGGTCAATACAGCAAGCTTGTTGATATCTTCCTTGCGAACAGGCCATGTCTCCGAACCATAGAGCAAAACAGAACGCACACAAGCATTATATACTCTTCCTTTCAGCGACAATCGAACGTCTTTCGACGCCACAGATGACGCAGGTTGGCAAAGGCAACTCGTGCCTTTGCTATCCTCGTTGATATCTCATCAGCAATATTACAAGCTGACGAGATAATGCTACCCAAGTAGGTGAAACTGTCCACAGTCTCAAGCGGATTACCTGCAATAAAGAAAGTAGGAGTGGAAATGCCCCAGTCTTGAAGTAACACTTTGCACTTTGAAGGTGCGAAGCGCATTCCATACAAACCAGCCCGGTCATTCACCTTGTTCAGCATGGTCTGCATGTCTTCGCAGAGGGGCAAGTAAGGACATGTCTCCGCGTACTCCAGGATCGTCAACTTAGCCTCAGGGAAAGCTCAAACCAAGTTCCACTGGATCGAAAGTGCGCTCTAAATTGTCTGGCCATGACAAAATTGAACGGAAAGGGGAAATCAGATCACCCTTGCCACCACTAGAATGTTATGAAACCTCCCGAGACCAAGCTGCCCATAAACCCTCACCCTGCTTGCAGAGTGAGCATACAGTGATTCAACAGATTCACGTATTTCTCTGGTACTCCCTTGCGAAGAAGACAGTTCCAGAGAACGTTACGAGCAACTGAATCGAAAGCAGCCTTCAGATCCAAAAAGACCAAGACCGTCGGCTGCCGTATAGAGTTGCCGATGTTCCATCCGTCGCAGTAAAATGTGGTCAACGCACCCGCGACCGTTCGATCTCCGTGCTATTCACGTATCTGGCTTTCTCTAGTTTAGTGGCCGACGTAAAATGGACAGGTGAGTAACTGGAGAGCAACAGATACCAACTAGCCTTTGTGGTTGTCGCAAGACTTCGAGACCCCTTTTTGAAACGGGAATTAGTCTGTTGTGACGAAGCCACCAATGCGCGAGAGTACTCTTCGTCTCCCAAATCGTCCGGAAGAGCTTTAGTCAGATATCTGATATTGCCTTTCCGCCCCTTGGAACAGTATAAGGGGGATAGGTCTGGTTCCCAGGGCCTGTTACGCTTCAATATTTGAGCTCAGGACCTCTATTCTAGCTGTCGACCGAGGTCGTCTGGAAGCGCATAATGACATATTCAGCGCCCGTCGTCCAATAATTGGTTGAGGCCCAGACTGAACTGTTCTTCGAAATGTTCAGCCCACCTATCAAGTCGACGCGATTGATTGGTGATAAGTGAACCATCTTTTTCACATATGGTCTCACTTACACCAAATCGACACCAGTTAACAACACGTGATCAGAAAGGAAAGCTGCTAAATTTCCAGACTAAAAGGGCCACTTCATCTCTTCATTGCCTGTTCGGCCAAGTAGTGCTCACGGTGCTTTGGCGCAGCTTCTAGTCAGTTGCGTTCAAGTGCTCGCCAGCGGTTCTCATCTATTCAGAGCCAGGTGGGATCGAGCGACGCTTGTTCATAAGGTTTATCGACGCGACGGAAATCCAGTTCTGTCGCAACTGAACAGCTCCTTCGGAACATACCTCTTCAAGCTAGGTCATAGTCGCCGCGCGATTTGTTCCTAGTTCGTTAGGATCTTTACCTGACTCAATGGGCAACTTGGTTTACCAACGGCCTCTGGTAAGCTTCGTTATACCCCTCAGTCGCTCTGATACCAATTGGGTACTTGCATTTACGAGGGTGTATCTCGGGCAATGCATAGAACCAAACGGGCACCGCACAACAGCATGGTCCAAGTCCAGTGGTTGCTCCAAAGGCACGACGCTTAAGGTGGCGCACCTGTAGCTGACGCTACTTATATCCAACTGCGCGTCCAACGCTGAGAAGCACCGGCGTCTCCATGTACACATGCTTCTCTTCTGTGTTGGAATGCTGGCCTCGAAATATAAAGTACATGGAGGCAAAGCGCGCAGCGTCGTCACATTGTCCAGTGCGGTTGCAGGAACCAAACAGTACCGCCCGCCGTGCTTCTTGTCCGGGGAAAGCCGACACTGGGCATTCAAATCGTCCGCTAAGGTATTGATGAGGTCTGCAGGTTTGGTTTGTTTCAGGAGGTAGGACGGGTCGTAAGAACGCGTCTTTAGGTATGCTCGAACAGCTGCTGTTGGAGCATACTCGAGATATGACATACAACGTTTCTTTTTCTCGATTGCGTCATCAGACTTTACGATTGTATTGAGTATCGGACAGCGCACAACGACTGTTTCACTGGAGTGATCCATCGAGCAAACATTGCTTCTCTCTGGACTCAGTTCGATTTCCTCCCGCTTGCCAGCGGATTCAGTTCGGCTCACCAGAAACCTGAGAGAGGAGAGCGGCTTGAATTCGAAGTTATCTAAGGTGATGCTCAATGTGATACGGTGTAGAATCGTGACTCGCGTCTCCGACACGCAGCCAAACCATCGAAGCTCCAGACTTGGCGATAGTATAGCCAGCGCTGCTGACCGACTTGTCGGAGAGTGCGGACATTGAAGGCGCCAATGTTTACCGGTTGTCTTGGCCTTAGAAAACAACTATCGCCCGAAGGCACATGGAAGGCGGAAGAAATGGGGGGTAAAACAGTAGGAGAAGGTCGTATTGGGTTAATAAGGTCACTGTCGGGAGAACGATAAATTCTGATACTTCTCGGTCGTTTATGCCGCGGAAGGGGGTTGACTTGAGGACCCAACCCGAGTCTCTGCTTCAACAAAAGTCTACCTGCGATAGCACAGGATACAGGGTTTCTTGGGACCCACCCGGAGACGCAATACTCAAAGTCTGACTCACTTGGCAGTGAGGGGCTTGCCTAGCCCGAGGGCGCAGTGAATAAGACATGGATATCTGATTCTCAGCACTGCTGCGCGCAGTGGATGTATTCAAAGCTACATCGGGCTTGTCAGTGATAGATGTTCTTCGACCGTATTGGATAATACGCCGGCTGGTCTACGGTCAACGTATTGGGCGAATCGGAGTTCTTCTTGTTTGGGTAACCTTTTAACCCCCTTTCTTCTATACGCTGAAAGACCAGCCAGTGCCGCAACATAATAGTTTCTGCTGTATGCATAGGATCGTGCCTACTACTAAGACTCCCTACGCGGCTGAGGAGGCGACATACAATCCTATGAGTGTAACTGCTTTTCGTCTGGCTGCTCCCCTTTGGCCTGTCTGACAGGGTTGAACCTGGAAGGACCGGAGTCCTAGTCAGCATAGCCCGCCGGATCGAAACAGCACACAAGCCCGACCACCTCGTCAAGGTAGCAGCATAGGTCGGGATTATATACTTGTGTTTATAAATAACACATGTGAACACATTCAACGCTTCAAGTCGGTGTTCGACGAAAGTCTTGGCTGCTGCACCCGTGCCCAAGCGGTTTTGCACCTCAAACCTGCGGCCCAACCTGTTTTCCGCCCAAAACGCCCCGTACCATACGCTGCTTTACCTCTCGTCGACCAGGAACTCAAACGTCCTTGAGGATCTGGGAGTGCTGACGCCTGTCACCTACTCATCCTGGGCAGCCCCCATCGTTGTCGTGAAGAAGGCCAATGGATCGGTCCTGATTGGTCCGTTGAGTGGCCTAGGCCCAAGGCCGCTCAAAACCTATAAATACAGTTGCTGTACAACCACTGTTTTGCCTTCGGGCTGAGCAGCAAATAAGCTCGTTTGAAGGCCGTCTTCTTTACTTATTGGGGTTCTAAGTTGCGAGAGTTGGGTTCCGATACTTGCGCTCTGATTTTCGTGCCGTTTTGCGATATCGTTGCGTTCGTTCGTGATAGAGATACTGCTCGCGGTCTTGCATTTGTTCTTGCCTTTCTCTGTCAATGGTAGTCGTAACACGAAGACCACATGGAGCGGCAAATGCGCCACAATAGTTGTAAGAGACAGAATACTTTTCAGTTGCCCAGACCGAAGAAGGAGTTGGTTTAAGGGGTTGCAGCCGGAGTCTTTGGTTCAAAACAAACCTGACCCACAAGGCCGCCGGGAGAAGCACGCAGTCTATTAGGGGTCGGTGGTCAGTAGTTGTTCGGTTCATACGCCCTTCGGATGGAGTCCATCCACTCAGAGTGCCCAATGCACCGTGCATGAGGTTGAGGCAGAAGCAGAGCAGTAGTCTGGGGATTCACCAGGGAGTTCGGAATTGGTGAAGTAGATTTGTCCAGTCGGGGAGTCCAAGAACGACGGTACTGTTGAGATACTTGACTCCTATTGTCGGAGGCCGGTAACCACACTGGTTCACACACCCTTCGAATAAGGTCCAGCTATTCAATGTTCCCGGCACACCATTCGTACTCCTTAGAGCCAGTGATCATAAAGGTGATTCATCATCATCATCATCATCATCATCATCATAGACAGCAATACATCAGTGGTTCACACTGATGCTTGACTGCCACAAGATTCGTACGCATTCCACCGGAGTTGTGCATGATTGGTGAAGACAGAAGACGTCCGTACGTCATACGGACAGTACGCCGAACGGACGGCATGTTGTCCGGCAGTCCATGTGCGCCCGTTGGACGTATCTGAAACCCATTCGTGGCGTGGTAACATAAGCCAGATCGCAGTATTGTCAGAGAGCTTATGTGACACTTCACATGGAGTAGGTACTAAAACATGCGACAGAGTAGTAGGTGATTTAAAAAGACAGTGCAGTTCAGACAAATTCTTAAGGTGTTAGACGTCAGATGGAACATCCATCCTAGCAGTTAATACAAAACAGTGAGAGATTTCCGCGGTAAGCTGAAATGTAGTCTGATAGCTGATCGCGTGGCTTAGTTAAGGGAGAGAGTTAATGAAATGGAAACAGCTTTCGCTTTGAAGAAAACCAGTATATCTTCAAGCTTACCTGCAGTACTGGTGCAAGACCTCTGTTTGTCAACGAAGCTATCAGCGAGGCACACGGTATACTCATTGCTAATAAGCCAAGAAGACTAGAGCATTGGGCAGAAAATATTGCCGATCAGTTTAACTGACCTCTCGCTACTATTGTGTTACCGCTGCAAACTTAGACCGCCGTACAGTTACTGGAAGAACTGGAACCGCTTGCCAAAAACGAGGTTCGCCATTGCATTTCCGTTCTCAAACGTAATAGAGCTGATGGCTCGGATGACCCTGTGCCGGTATAACGTGCGATCGAAACCAGCAGGCGCGCACAGGTTAAATTTGAATTGTGTGACGAGGCGTGCTGCTGTGTTGTTGACGCCGTTTTAGTTTCCGTTTGTGTAAGTCGTGTGCATGGCTTACTGGGCCTTTGGCTCATGTTTGTGTATTGTTTCCTTTTACAGGATTGTTGTTGGAACCCCTCCTTCGGAAGAACGCTGTCCCCCGGTGTCTCCACGTTGCCCCAAAGTTGGTCCGCAAGTGTAACGGACAATCGAAGTAAGGACGGCCGGCTTGTATGCTATACCGGCACTTTCCAAAGATGATGAGGAGGGATAATTGAATGTCAGCAAAATTGTTTCAACTTATATGGTTGATGGCAAACATCTCTAAGTGTTGGCGTTGCTTAATAATAGTTCCCGTATTCGAAAGAGGTCAGGTGTTCCTGTGAAAACTACATAAGGATTAGCTTGACCCCATGTTAGGGTTAGAGTCCACCTGACCCGAACAAAACGATTCCGCTGCCAGAATTCAGATTCAGGTGGGACCGAAACTATAGGAGTACCCCCCGTGATTGTTTCTACAGATGAAAGTCGTTGGAACCGAAGTAGGAAATTGGATCTAGCCAAATAAACTGAATCAACTAGGCTTGCATTCATAAATTCAAGTACGAGTCGAGCAGTAGCACCCAAGCGACCGACACAGCGGTCCTCGCTGTAGTCATGTGATCAAAAAAAATAAACTAACATGAGGGAGGAAGTGTATTAGGCTGGACGAATCAGAATTTATTGGCAACAGCCATCAATGAAAGCATGCGAGGAAACAGATGGTAAGCAATAAGTATATAATATGAAGCAAGAGGTGAGGAGTACTAGACGTATGGAAAAAGAGCAAACTGCAACCCAAGAGCACCAGGCTTACGCTCGAAATCGCCGAGCTGATTGCGAAAGCACTGTATCCTCTGGAAAGATATCCCAGTGATCTACGATGCGCCGAGATAGACGGGATTCAGCTCTCACGTGGTCAAGCCGAGGTTTGCTTAACTTTAAAGAGTGTCCACTAGGAGCATGGGGCCGCGTCGGTATCAAAAGCCCAGAAAGATCAGGACCAATGCGGTGGGCCAATATACGGTAGGCGAGAATCAGATTACCTCGTAGTCGTCGACAAAACAGCGAACACGCACCCAGTCGGTCAAGTCTACGTGAGTATGACAGGCTTTTCGAATCTTGCACCTGGCGAGTACTCACACACATGATCCTCCCCAACGTCATCTTATCACGCAGTAAAAATGGCCGGTTCACCTGGGCGCAACATTCGAGGTGAGGTCTTATAAACGCTGTAAAGAGCTGACAGAACATATCTCCGAGGGTTTTACGAGCCGCCCAAAGCACACGGAAACCTTTTGACGGCAGCCCGGTGCCACTGACTGCTGGCCTCAAAGGCCCCGGAGAGAATGAAACCAACATTCACCTGCTGAATCACAGCAGACGACTCCATTTCTCCTAGTGTATACTCGGTTGTGGCAGTAGTAGCAGAACCAATGCGTAATACTGTACATCCTTTACGATTTATTGACAGCAGCCACTCTGTTGACCACATCCAAAGCTGGTTCAGGGCCCTCTGCAGGGTCTCCGAACCTCCTGAATTATCCACAATCTGCCACATCTTGAGGTTATCTGCAAACATCAGTGAAGGCACTCCTAGGAGGTCCAGAAGCTCACTTGACGTAAAGCAGGAATAGAGGAGATTCTAAAACCGAACTCCGTGGCACCCCGATCATCACAACGTGTCGAGAGAAAATAATTCATTTCTACACGGACAAACTGCTCCCTGCCTCGCAGAAAGACAGACATCCATCGTAAAACCACCCCACCCAATCCATAGGAGTGCAGTTTCGTGCATAGCCTTTGATGAGGGACACTGTCAAAGGTCCTTGCTAAAGTCAATGAAAACTAATCTACGGCGTGGTCCTGATCCATTGCCTCCGCCCAATTTTCCTTCGCAGTAAGAAGATTTGTGAGACAAGAGTGCCCACGCCTGAGTATGTTTTACATATTTGGTCCAGATAACCTCCTGTGTTATTCGACTCTAGAAATGTGGATCGATCCACGAAATTGAACAACCTTTTTCTAGCCGAGAAAATAATGGCGATTGTTGGCAGACGGTACACCATGCCGCCTGTTTCCAGAAGTGACGAGCAGTAAAAATGTGCTCTGGTTACCCTCGCCACCAGGGCGAAACCCCCCTGTTTTTTCTCTGTGTTTGCCTCGCGGCCTCCCGAGCTGCAGTGAGTCGACGAAGTATAATGGATGCCAGAACCCTAGTAATGACTGGGGTCAAACAAATTCCCCTATGGTTTTCGCAAGAGCCCCTGGTACCTTTCTTCAATATGAGAACTGTTGTTGATGTGACACCAGCACGAAAGGATGGACTCCGTTGTCCACACAAGTTGAAACGGTCAAGTCAAGGCCTGTATTAACGGCTCCCCCCCTTCTTTGAAAAGTGCGCGGCAGCTAGATCATCCGGGCCAGTAGCCCCTATTACGTTTGAGAGCCGAAATTCAATTGCGGGCCTCAATCTTAGTGGGTGGTCCCAAATCTACTGACCAGGGTGCTACATTACAAGCTTGTGGCGGCGACACAATAGAAACAGGGGGTCAGGTAAATTGACTCTCAAGGCGTTCAGCCCACCGCTCTAAACTTTTGTCTCGTTGATAGCTTTACTGACAGACGGTCGCCTGGGATCAGTAGACGGATTTCAGCCCTAGACGGTTTGCGCGGTGTCCCTTGAAGCGAAAGCGGGTCCTGCATTTCTCAACTTTCTCCATTAACCAGGCCTCACCAATCAGCGTTCAAGCTACTTTTCAGCCTCCTACGGATATCTCTCCTAGACTTGTTATATGTATTCTCAGGAGGAATGTTCCGTCTGGTTTCTAACGACTCCAGTAATTTCTCCGAGATCCAATGTCTGTTCAACCGACGTACCCCTGTGCCGCATGCTACGGTACCTGTTTCATGAATAACCTATGAGATCTCGATCCAGCAGCTATCACGATCTTCGGAGTGAACTACTATGGCGGCTTCCTAAGCTAGTTTGGTACTTATGCTTCACGGATGATAAAGCCAGTTTTCTCAACAGCTAATCGTTGCTGTCGGTGGGGTCGTTGCCCAGCAAAAATAAGAACGAAACGACAACTTACCAGCGCATGGTCCGAATCCAAGTATGTGCTTCAATAAGAACAATAATCCTGAAAATGGGATCCCGTCGCCTATAACTAACAGCCACGTTGTCTATCTGAAACTAGGCCTGGTTTGGAGAAGGTGGTCACCAAGCATAACGATGACGTGCACGATGGCTAAAACTAGTGTTGGCTAAAAATATTTTATACTCAGAGCACAGCTGCACCAATCGCCCGCACTTATCTGAGCGGTGCGATGCTATCCCAAACTTGTCACCTAAACAAGATCTGGTCTCACCGAGGCGGCCGACCTGGGCGTTCATATCTCCAACCAGAATGACTGTCAGAACTATGTGTCGACCGAAGGAGAGCGGCCAGACCCGAGTAAAACTCTTCCTTGACACCGATTTCACTACAATAATTTGGAGCGTAAGCAGACAGTGGAAAGATTTCTGGAAGTTCTCCGTCTAGAGCTGGTTTTAACAGAACCTGCCAAGCGGACGGCACAAAGTCTACTGTTAACAGGAATCCAATCTACTAATGCGGCCGTAGCCGTCCTGCTGAGGACTGTCTACCTCAACCTGATTGGTAGCGGTGCCGTGGACTCACCCGAAGTGTGTTACTAGTGTCGGGTAGACCGTGTGGGTGCTGTTACTTCCGTGCATTGACTACTGTCTTGGATTCTAGTCCCTGAAGCACAACAGATCACCAATTAAAGAGTCTATCGTTCGTACGAGAGCGGCCTGTTGACCTATATGTTTTAGAGTGCGAACGTTGAAATCACTTATATTAATTCGTATCCTGGGTCTAAGCAAGCGACTAGGGAGGTATTAAGCTGGATTGTAAGAGATAAGAATTACCGACACAGTGTTACTATGATTGGCTATATCTGTTGTGGGACCTATGAACGTAAATAGGTATTGAGTAGGTCCTGCGAGCTAACGTTGATAAAACAATGGTGCGTCGACAGTGGCATGTTTCACCTATCCACTCTGCTGTATTCAACAGACAGGTTGACCCGGTTTATATTGCTAGATGGTTGATGCAGTATAGAACTGCTGGTGGTGTAAATAGTCATTGCTATGTGTAGGATGAGATATTGCCAGGACGTCCAGGCCTAGACAGGAGAACGATTAGGGTTCTCAACTGAGGCCTTTGGTTCAAAAGTCTGTACAGCAAGGCAGCAGGTGAGTAACAGTTTACTAGAACTGACACGTTTTTGGAAAAAAGTGCCAACCTTCCTCCAACCCCCAACCTGAAGGACCAGGAGACTGTTTTTTCCAGACCTCTACTCATTGACCTGCCTGATATGAATGAGTATCGGTGTTCACCGCACCGTCCAGTTTGGCCCAGTAGGTCA
>LOND01002378.1:20604-40764 GCA_014220965.1 Paragonimus kellicotti
CAACAAGTTCATGACATCTGTCATTCTAATTTGGAGAGAAGCCCTAATCGTGGGGGTCCACCATTGGAGTCAACAGGACATTTACTATGCCTACCCTCGAAACGATCGCGCAATCTGGGAAATTCTCACAATCGAATGTGGCTGGGCGTTTACATATGATGAATCGGTCTTGTCTAATGTGAAGGCAATAGCGTAGTGGTCAACACGGTTGCTTCATGAACGTGTGGTCGGCATTCTAGTCCCGGCTGTGTCCAGGATATGCACTACTGACAAGCTCTAACCAGAGTGAGACTGAAGTTTCGTGCTTCATTTCAAAAGGGGCTGACTGAAATGCATATGGAAATGTGGCAGTTGCGATCAATTGTCGGTGATGTTCATTTTGTACAATCATTCTCGTTAAGGCTGGTTTAGGCACAGTTCGCGGTTAAACAATATCCACTAACTCAACGAATGTGGGTTATAATACGACGTAATTCAGTGCAGTTGAACGGGCACGAAGCGGATGCACGTAGAAGCAAAAATTATGGCAAGTTGTTCTCCTCACTATCAAGTGAAGGATGGTTCCTACTGACGAATTCATTGTTCTGACAAACTGTATGGATGGTGGCATAATAACACGAGGTTTTCGTTCAGATCGGCGTCAACTGTCGAAGTCTTATGATGACATGGTTATAGATTACAAACATGTAAGCATGTCCGTGAGCTATAAACGGAGTGATGTTAGAGAACGCCCACGGTGCCGTCCTTTTTAATTCATTGGTGTGAGAATTTCGTACGTTACCAAGCGTGAAGGTGCAAAATGTGATGTATCTCGAGTTCACCGGACCACTGCAGAAAACGACGAATTTTTGGGTTTTGTCGGACCCTAAACAGATAGACGACTTGATTGGGTTACGTAGGATAGTTCTCGTTCGCGTATGGATTGCGGCGTAAATAGTTTCTGGACATTCTGATGCCCCCTTATTTATGGGCTGATGAGTTTAACATCTATCGTTTACTGCAACTCAGTGGCAGGCCTGGGAACGCGAGTTATGGGAGAGGCCATCATATATGTGGTAGAGTGTGATAGTTATCTTGGCTAAATGCTTCATCTGCGATTATTCTTTCTTCACTTCCTCTCTAGACGTTCAAAGCCCTTGTCGTATGCACCTTATATATTCCCACTTAGACTCAGATAACCGCATTCGGTTGACGCACAGCCACCGTGTCGTCCCTGAGGGGGTATTGACGTTATTAATGGGAGTAGTTGGCCGTTAAAGTTTTTAATTATAGAATAACCTCATTATTGTGAAGAATTTCTGGACAGTGCCATCTGGATTTCGGAACCAAACACCAGATGACACCAGGACAAACGCGCAGGGCGTATAGCCGAGCTACGAAGTCACGCTGGGAGCAAAGAAACCTCACATTTGGATTCAGTCACCCATCGTTCATCCGCTGTCTCATATGGGATCCACCAGACGATCCCACAGATTGACTGCCCAAAGGGAGTCTTTTAAACAAACCACCCGCGAATCCACCAGTATTATTGTCGAATATTGAAATTGTCTTAATTATAAGTGGTGTGCCAGGTTTCTTGAGTAAGATGAGACCCAATTGTGAAGAATCTGGATTCGGCTTGAGTCGAACCGGTGGCAGAAATAATTATGAGAAATCAGTTTTATAATATGGTGGCATATGAAAAAAAGCGAGTTGGGTTACTTTGATGTCAAACATTGTGCGCAGTATCATTATTTTCTGCATGTTGTTGGACCACAGCGCACCCTCTTCTTGCCAGTTGTTGGACCCCAAGATAGTCAAGGTAAACCTGGTGGGTTGCGGACGCATCCCTCAGATTGATCTACTCGGAACTACAGAGCCCTCGGGTGTGGAAGAACACCTGTCAGGAACTGAATTGCTATGGATTGATAGTCAGAATATCTCTACTGTTCATATCGACTATTAATTGCTGACATATCTCTGAAAATTCAGTTTAACGGATGAATTTCTCAGCAGCTAATTTTGCGTACAAATCTTCTGGAGCAAGCAGGGGATGCCAACATCATTCGTTCAAACCGGTTGAAAAGACATCACACAATCGTACTTAGCTGTTCGCCTTTTTGATTACAACTATCGTGGAGAAATGAACGGAATACTTTACTCGACCAGTCACTTCCATTCCTTCAAGCGAGTACAACTCATTGTCTGATGAAGAACTGGTTGTTTACAGGTGCGGTCTTTTGAAACGGACAACCGGTTTTACACGACCTAACACATTACATACACTTTGCTTGCTCAAGCCGATTAGGACTTCTTCAAATCGTTTATGCACTGTCAAATCGGCCACTCTGTTTGTTGCCAGTATTATTACAACACTGAATGAGAGTGTAGCTAATCATGAGTGATAAGGTGTAGTACGCACTACGTTTTGGAAGAAAGGTGTAAGTATATTTTGACCAATCACACCGGGATTGTTTTCTTTTAGTGCAGATGTCCAAGGAATCTGTTTCGAATGCGATGATTGTTAACATGAAAAATGCGATCACATCAGACTCCGTCTGCTGAACCGTAGGCCCTCGGTCTGGTATGGTACCATGACCACTGGTAAATTGGAGATAGACAAGTGCATTACAATATATTCTAGTTTACATAGCGCGACGTGTTTATGTTAACACCTCAGTAATCGAGAGTTATCACCACGGAAAACGACTAAACATCGTTTATCTATTCACACAATTACGTGTATAATTACCCACTTAAATCTGTCATATGTAGCACCTCTCAGTAGGCCAGAAAAGTGGTGTACCTGAAGGCTGTTTGTTGCATACCAACATTAATTTTACGAATAGTGTGCTCTTCATTCGAAAGAAGTGATGACCGCCTGTTTTTGGATTGTTGCTCCATAAAACGGAATCATTATGTACAACGTCGTAAAGCAGCAATTCTCACCGTACCTCGTTTACCAATCTCTGTTAAATACGAACTACTTAACATTTACCAGTTACCTTTTTCTGTGGAAATTTTAATTTTGCAATTGTTCATTTTTGTACTCAGAAAAATCACATCATATGATTTTTACTAGAAAGGCCACGCCGTTCATTTTTGAGTAATTTGAATAGTGTATTGTTTGTGTACGCAATTCAAATTGTAGCAGAATGCATGCCCTAAACGAAAGCAGGTATAAGTGGATTCATGAAGCTTGGAACTGACGAATTCGAATTTAAATCCCAATGAAACTGTGATGTTTCGAGGACGCTTTAAGAAAAATAAGTGTCAGATTTTGTAAACACCTCCAATATCAGCATTATTCTACGCATTTGTGGCAACCCCAAGAGTTCATCAACTCGTGAAATGCTGCAGGAGTTATCCCGTCATTTATCGTCTGAGATGGTAAAAATTTCAAGTTGAACATCACCCACAATTGATCGCAGCTGTCGCATTCCCATAGACTATCCAGTCGGCCCCTTTCGAAAAGAAGCACTAGACTCGAGTTTCGCTCTCATTTGAGCTCGTCAGTAGTGCATATCCTTGCCACTGCCGGGACTAGAACTCCGGCCATTCTTTCATGAGGCAACCGTGTTTACCACTGCGCCATTGACCTCACATTAGGCACGACCGAATTATCATATGTGAACGCTCAACCACTTTCGCTTGTGAGTAATGATCAGGTTGCCCGATCGTCTCGAGAGGAGACACAGTTACTGTCTGTTAACTCCAATCGATCCCCTCGACTAGGACTTCTCTGCAAGTTGAAATCACAGAAATCATTGACTTGTTGAGCGGTATTTTGATTGTTGATGAGTAGTAGGGGATTTGTTGGCAGACGAGCTCTAATGAGAGCGAAACTCGAGTCTAGTGCTTCTTTTCGAAAGGGGCCGACTGGATAGTCTATGGGAATGCGACAGCTGCGATCAATTGTGGGTGATGTTCAACTTGAAATTAACAACATCCACTACTACTCATCAATGATTGTAAAAATATTCAATTATCGGCTAGATTTGGGTCAGCGATAAAAACAGTATGCACAAGTACGGCAATTGTTCTATTAGATGAGCTACGAAGCCATACTGGAAACTCGGAAATTTCACATTTAGACCTAGTGACCTACCGAGCTCACCGTGTCGTATGGATTTCACCTTATGAATCCAGGGACCGACCTTCCCGACATGATCTCTCAAACAGTTCAGGCTGAAATCCAACAACACTGCTACCGAGTATTGCAAATAAGAGCTGTGCATGTCATCCATTCCACTAATGACCAGCCCATCTTCTTGCCGCATTTCTGCATGACTTTTCTCATGTCGCAATTCCCACAAGCAAACCCGACTAATCACGCTTCCTGCCCATGGCTTTCACGCCCACTCTGTCTTGCCTTAGTCAGCTGGTAATTTTGACAGTCCTTTGGCAAGCTAAGGGTATTACACCTGCGATTTCTTCATGTAGGTACAGTGCCCCACTTTAGTAATTGGCTACGAAACTGAATCAGTAGTTCTTTTGAACGTATTGCGAACGTTAACCGTTTTATCTATTATTTGTTCTTAAGGTTCTACATAATATGTGCTCAGAATAGTAATTAGCTTCCATTTGTACAGCACTCAAATATGTAAAGAAATACTGAACGTTCTCATCTCAAATCATGTAGCGCTTAATTTGGACACCTCTTGCACGAAAGAAATTGTCATCTTGTAACCTCTGTTCAGTTGAATTAAAGAGCTAACTTTGTACTTCCTTTAGGCGTTATCCATCATAAAAATTCATGTGCACACGTAAAATTCGATTTCCCCGTACAGGCTCCAAAAGTACCTCGGAGTCCGTATTGTCATTAGACCAACTAAATTCACGATCGCGAGGTTTCATATCAGAGCGCATTCATGCCCTTACACTAACCCGGGCCACAGCATCCGTCTGCTGCGGAAGTACGCCAGTGCGACGTGCATTCCGTTCACCTGTATTCTGGCACGCGATTACACTGGAAACGGGGCTACCCGGCAATTACTCCGAAGCAAAACCGTCTCTCGTTGGAGCACCACTTGCCCTCGAACCTTAGTAATATATCGTCTGCTAATCAGTTAGAACTTCGTTTGGACTTGAAGGAGCGGGATGCATTGAAAGCGGATGGACTTTATGGAAGTGGCTCGACTATATTCCTACCGCATTGGCGAAGGTCGCAATTATTGGGTTCTGTGCGCATTCCTTTGAACCAGAAGATTTGGGACTACTTTCTTAGTGACGACCGTAATTTGCGACATTCGTCATTGAGGCGTTCCAATCTGATGCCCGAAACTAAGGGGAACACGGATGACTCCGACAGGGAGTCGACAAATGAAAGTGATGGAGTAAACGAGGTGATCCGAGTGCTGCGTTTTGTTCGACCAATTTCACCTCCAGCAGACGTGAGTGATCTCTAGAAACGGTACCCGTGAAAGTACTCTTTTCTTAAAATTTATGAGAGTGGACTAATTGTGTAACTAGTGTTGATGAATTTCCTTGAGTCCTCCAAAGAAAACTCGTATCAGAAATATGGTGATTTAACAACCGGATTTTATGTTCCTAATAAAATCTCGCGTTGTGCGGATCAACAGATTGCTTGTGTGACTGATTCTGTCGATCCATCCACTTTCGTGTGGATTCTGATGAGCATTTGACAATCTCATGGAACGTAAAATCTGGATGTAGATAGCTCGTCTGAGAAAGTAAAGCAGTCATCTGTATTTTATCACTAGTGATTAGCTACTTGTAAATAGCATACAAAAAGTTTGTCTTCATGACCGGTTGAACTATGCATGTCTGTCTTACATGTAATATTACAATACTTGACCTACTATAAACGCGCCCATCGGGAATACATTATAGAAACGATTATTGCAGTTCTACTGCACCGGTTCACCGTCTGAATTGAACCGTTCTCTACACACCAATAGCTTTGAAAACAAATTTGGTTTCGTAGTTGTTGATCTTCAGTCGTCTAATCGTATACACTGGCTACAATACTATCAGTTTGTGTGGCGCAATCTCAACCACTTAAGTGATTTGAAATGTTTACCGCCCGGTGATACAGCACTGATGTATGAATGCAAGAACACAGGCTGGGGCTACTAGCGTGTAGGCCCCGGGCTAGAGTTTCATTCTCAAATATGCTATATTTATTTTCTACTCCGGCTGTCTGAATATTTTTCGGAGCTTTTGGTGTTTACTAAACCTTTATTTGACCAACCGTTACCCGCTTGTACTAACAACACAACCTACTGCTTGTCTGGTCCGGGAACGTTAATATCAGAAGTTGAACATAACCGTCATTGTTGACACCCTTCCTATGTTCCATTGCTCCTTTGCATTAAGCACACAGTAAATAATCACTCAAGGGGTTAGACTTGTCCACTGTGGAAAATGCTGATTTGAAAACAAATGTTATGCAGAATGTTTACATTAAGCATGCACACTTATATCGTGAAAGCAACAAAAACGAAAACGTGTAATTTCTACTTTTAATTGCACGGTAGAACCATGGTAGTCGATGACCTCATAAAAAGTTGCTAATAGAAACTACAGATGAGTAGAATTTACTTGAGTTTAGTTAATAAATGCAATATTCTACGCTTAATTATGGTTAACAGTGCATTTGGATTCACATGTTAAACAGCATTTGACAATTGTTTGACATGTAGGAGCTAGTTTAATGAAAATTTCAATCGAGTAGTTCAACCGCCAATGCCATTTCGACCGCTAATCATGTGGCTTGTTATTCCAGTTAGAAAAACCTTATTGGTCTTGTCTGTATGTCTGTGTTCACAACAACAGATACAGTCATAGATTGTGTTGGAGATGGAAAAGCAGGAATACATCCTCTTCTATATAATGCCCGGAACTTACTGGTAACGGTTGCTGAAATAAATTGCACCTAGTTACTATCTTGATTCTTGAGACTGCTGGATATGACAAAACGTCCCGTTTTCCCGGCACCCTCGTCGCCTATTTTTTATCTCGTCACTCCTTTTATGTGCTTCTTGATGAACTCACTTTGATCTTTTTGGCTTATGGTGTCAGCGACTGTTTGAGATCGACAGAAAATGTCCACGTCAAACTTGGTTGCCTCTAAAAGGTGCCCATTTTAATTGTTTTCAATCCAGAGAATTTTGTTTAATTTATGTGAGCTAATCCATGTGTAAACTGAATCCATCCACTATGAACCAATATCCCCCAAACCTCACCAGGAGTTTTTTTATTGATGCCCCGGCCTATATAGCGATATCGGATCTTAAGTTAGCCGTTCCAAATATGCCTGTTGGTTGGGCGATTGGCAAATCGTTGTTAACTTCCAGCCTCTGAACCCTAAGATGGCATCTGACGTGTTTTGTTTTACAATTTGCAGCAGATTACTTATGAAAATGTGAGTAAGTAACCTCAAACTCTACATTTTCTAACAATTTAACAGGAAACGGCTGACCGTGGAGATTTGACAATTGGAATTCAGTATAGCCTGGAGACGGGGAAACTAACTCTAAATCCTTTGAAGTGTACTGGTATCTGCTTACCTAAAGGAACGCGTACGTTTTCAGTCCTTTTCGTTAATTTTTTTTAATCCGAAAACTGCGACTGAACTAACAGCCCAGTTATCTATAAAACAGAACCGATCGGTGAGCTGTCGTGAAACATAATATATTCAAGATGACTTATTTACGCATTGGTCTTGGTCTTCATCTAAAACTGGACGAATTCCCTAGATCAATGCGGACGTGAACAATACTTGCGAGTAATGTGCAAAACCTCAGTCTAATTTAACATCTCAACTGATTTATGGGTTCATGAAGTAACAATAACATAGGTAACATGGGTGTTTAGTCAGCATAATTCACAGGAAGCCCACGACCAGTTCCGTGGTTGTTGTCACTTACCACGTATAAGTACGCGATAAACTCCGACTGCCAGTCATACTATGTGAATGATAGATAATGACGTTTGCAGGTAGTAACTAATTGTTGAGTAATGTTCGGAGTTTACCTCAAACTCAGTGAAGTCCATCGACCAGCACACGTCTGTCGAGCAAGAAATTCATTAATAACTACACGGACACTAGAGCAGAGCCGCCACCTTTTGTTGACGGTTCCCGTGAGTTCTCCTTAACCCAACAGAACCCAAGATCGCTCCACAAACCTTTTTCTTTCGGACACACCTGAGCTAACCTGCACTTTCACACACATCACATTTCCCTCCCCCGCCGCAACACGCCTTGTCTCCATATTCTCAACCACCTTCATCTCCCATCTTGGCGTTCATATTATAGCAACCATGCCCGCCAATTTCCGGTTGTTCCCACCTAGCCAACCGACCTCTAGGTCGCTGAATGACAAGAGCCAAAAGCCGGACCTCATGGTTCCTCGGTAAATTGGGACAGTTAACACTTACATAACTACCTTACGCTCACGCACCCTCTCTTTTCCCCCTACACCACTACCTGATGCTATGTTCCCATCTCGATGTTAAAGCATCCCCATCTAGTAATACTCCCCAAGTAATAAGCCCACCATTCTGACCACTCGTATCCACCCCCCGGGTGTTGTACTCGTACGAATACGGAGAGATCAGATAGGACTATCCATAGGCTTAAATAGACTCCTTACGCATCGCTCAAGATACATACTCACACAGACAAGTTCTGGTTCAGAAGTGTATCACAATGCAGACGGCATGGACACTCGGTCCGAAGGAATCCAATATAATACTCTGTTCAGCACCTTCAGTGGAAGCCAAAAACGCGAATGATCGCAATAGACCTCCAACGTGACTATAAGATGGAACAGAAGCCGACGAAAACGAATACACACACAGCTCAGAGATCAAACTAGCGTACAAACTGTTAATAAGCACATGCAATAAGCTGTGACATAGCTCAAAGCTAACCGGAAGTATTGTTAATATAATCCGTCACCACATAAGTGTGATTATATATATATAAATAAAAAATCATATATTAAATAACAGAAATATATAAAATATATAAATAAATTAATACATATCATGCGATCATAAAAACCCTCATAGTAAATATTACTCTATTCGAGTAACTCACCTCTTGCTCGACTGACTTTACCTTACCTACATTACTGTCTACTTGTATCCTATTGTATATGTTTGTATATATGACACACAAAACTGACACAAGGAGAGGTAAGTAAACAAGCAGTGTAGAGTAGTTTTATAGCGCAATATGCTCTTACGGCCCTTTCAGAAAAAAATACCGATAATCATTGCAGGCCTCCTCGCGATTCATCCATTCCTAATCTCTGCCTGTGATGTACACGATCATTCGTCAGACCAAACAAGGATATAAACCTAGATCACACTCAAGAATTAACAAGGGATCGATTGTAATGTGTCATATGTGTACTGGTAGTTTGGTAGTGTTTTCGCTAGAATTCCTTTCCTTAGCATTCCATACATCGGACACTGCACTGAGCTGATTTTATAAAACCTTTACGGCACTTCCTGACGCGCTTCCGTGACGCTCAGAGATGTATACCAACGTCAGCACACAGTACAACAAAAAGCAGTGAACTGCAAATAGGCTACCTGAGGACACGACTAGGTGAATGCTCAGAAGGATGCAACGGAGGGACTGTGTTTGCTGAACTACTAAGTTATGAATTTTAATTAGAAGCAAATGGTTTATCTCAGGCGTCGAGAATAGTAACCTGAAGTAATAAGCTCGCTGTGAATCTTTAAGCCGCTGTATGAATAAACATTCAAATTCAGAAAGCGTTATGACAGCCAAACTTGAACTTGGCGTGATGCACACGTAATGTTAAATTCTGTTGTGGAAAGTATAAAAATGATTCATTAGGAAATGCAAAACGGTTGTAGTGATATCGCTCCAACGTTATTGTTCTTCTTCAGGCCTACTTGAGGGAACAATCAATGAGATATTACGTATAGTTGTGTTGACTGTCGACTATAAACGTGAACCCTACTGGTTATGACCTGTGGGTTGTGTATTCTAATGTGTAGGGATCTCCAGCAATCACCTCGTGAATGTTACAATCCGGCACTTCATCGATTCTCAAGTGTGCAGTTTATCAATTACGACACGAACTTTCAAATCGCGGGGCAGAGATAGACCAAATTTGGTCTTAGGGAGCCTAGTGAGAGCAGATCTCTATTGAGTAACGGAAGGGCTACTACTGCGTACTGACAGGGTTTCAGCTGTTAAAAAAGCAATGACGATTGGAATGTTACGGATGCACGTCCGGATTTAGCACCGCTTAATTTCTTCTTTCACAGGATGTGTCCTCCTCAGTGCCGCCTTGGTCACTAACCGAAAACTAATCTCCATTCAAAAATCAAACCCATCTGCGCGACTGACTACCAATGCTGCGGAGTTTCTACTTGGTGAGCGAATGCAGTTTTTGGTCGAGGAGCACCCAAGTCAGGTGTGTTTAATCCTGAGCGTTTTCGCGCGTTTGGGCCGACGTATCAATGATACCGTCACCCTGATTGGTCGCTGCGTTATTGGTCCAGAAGGATTGGCCTACGGTCAAGGACTGTCTCATTGGAACGCGATTAACAACCAACGGGGCCTAGTCAAACGCACGCATGTGCTCTTCTAGTCTCTCCCAATAATATACTTGTTCAAACCTATATTTTGTAAATGGTAAATAGTTTGCTGAATGGAATTGTCATACTTTTTTTTTTTACAAAGTATCACAAAGTGTGGGGATATAAGTGGCCACAAACGGAATGATTCAGCATATATCTTTGTTTTGGCGAACATATTCGGGCAATCCACAATTGGCCGTATTGGAAATGAGTCTGAATAGACAAATGTAACTTGAATTACTGTTGATGTTGAACTCTGTCAACCAGATTACAGGTCAATCTGTGTTAATCCTCATTGCGGACGTTTGTTTTTGACGGTTGGCAACAGAATTACCAGCATTATAACAGTATGCTTTTACATCTGTCTATTGAGGGGGAAAAGCTCATGCTGAAGAGTAAAACCGAGGTGATCCGGATAGAGGAGTAGTCACACAAATCTGAAAGTATGAACATCTATAGATATGTGATAATTACTTACAAACTGTGATCAACTAACTATAGTATGTGGCACTAGAAGGAAGCCATCTTTGCCTCAAATGTTTAATACATGTACCGCAGACCGGTGACCTCCACATAGCGTACATCTTGATAAAACACAGTAGTCTTTCGTTTCAACTTCTTGACCGACAGAGTATGGCGATATATATCTGCTTGAATGTGTCACCGAAAAGGAAAGTCAATCATTGCAATCGTACACAATTTCCACAAGAATTCAGTGGATTCCCCTTGGAATAATAGAGTGGAGATTGCAATTGGTTTTGAGTTGTAGATAATTCATTTTAATTGGTGACATACACTCCAGGGGAACCCAGAATTATGGAGCTTACTAGTGGCAATATTTGACTTTCAGAGATACAACTCAGCTGTCAAAATACCACGAAACTAGCCGGGTGATATGAATGAACAGTAAATTAATTTCACACTGTTTCTAATGTATAGTAAAAAAATGAAACGGTCTAAGGATAAATTGCTCTGTTCAAACTAGAACGCAGATAGTAAAAACGATTTCGAATGGCGCATTGGGTATACATGGTATCAGCAGACAGCTGGAGGTCAACTGTTCCAAAACAATTGACTATAGAATATGAGGACAGATAGACATGCATCTTGGACATTTTGTAAAACGTAGATGAAATGTTTTGGTATATCGGTGAAGTTGGGGAATGAGCACGAGTTCGGAAGAAACCCGATTGTGTTTAGATGGCATCGAATGGAGTTGGCCAACTGATGGTCCGAAGCACTTTCACTCTCAACGATAAATGTGAGTGAACTTTCTGGAAAGGATATAGTGTGCAAATATCGTGTACCGGTGACTTCACATCACTTGCTACCATTCTCCGACCTTATATCCACTGGGCACTGGGTGTTTCAGCAAGCCAGTCTTTGAGTGCACAATGCCGAAGCGACAAAAGTGTGGTTTACATCGCAGAACACGGGCCCAGTTGAGGTAGAGATAAGCGATATTACTCGTGAACAGCCAGAAGAATGTTTCTGCCGAACTATGGAATTATTCGAAAAATCAAAGACAAATCTATGAAGAACAGTTCAAAAGGAAACTGTTTTCCACATACCAAGTAAACACTGACACTTCTCTTCGGAATTAGTATTATGTACGAGTATGAATATCCCCTGCGTCACTAACGCATATGTCAGCAGTGTTGAAGCATTGGATAAGTCGTTCTTATGTTACTCACATTAATCACTCACAACAGTTGGTGTCATGGTCAGAAAGATTCTGGGGTTGTAACTTTTTGAAGCTAGGAACGTCCGGGGCTCTTTGAGGGACACTGGGGACGTGATCGAAGTGGTCAGAGTCAAGAATGACCAGACGAAGCAGGCAGCATTGTGGATGCTCCTCAAGGGCAGGGCTAGGGTAATTTTGGAAAAGGTACGAAGAGGTCCCACAAAGTAGGATGCGCTGCTGCGAAGGTGTTTTACTATGGATTTCGTAGCCCCGCTGGTTGCCAGGAAATAATGCGGCGGTTGGGTTTAACGTCCGAACGTCTACGGCGTTCCATTGCGTGTGACATTGTCAAGCGCCCTGCATGAGTTTGAGGAAGTGTTGGAACAGGGCATGCCGATGGGCTAGTTCATGGAGGGCATGTAATCAGCTATCCGAAAATAGTTCAGTATTGTTATTACTACTCATGGTTTTGGAAGAGTTAGCTAATGAAATATTGCTGAATGATGTAATGACCGTATAGCTGTGTTGAGGGGTGTACAGTAATGTGCACAATTTATTGAAATAAACTTGTGATGTGTAACTACTACTGCGGTCATGAAGGTGAGTTCGTTAGTGCAATAAATACTCAAAATCCGAGCATAATCTTAGATGATGTTTCAAAATACCGTCCAAAAGTCAATGATTTCTGTGATTTCAACTTGGAGAGAAGTCCTAGTCGAGGGGTCATCGATTGGAGTTAACAGACAGTAACTGTGTCTCCTCTCGAGGCGATCGGGCAACCTGATCATTACTCACAAGCGAAAGTGGTTGAGCGTTCACATATGATAATTCGGTCGTGCCTAATGTGAGGTCAATGGCGCAGTGGTAAACACGGTTGCCTCATGAAAAGCAAGGCCGGAGTTCTAGTCCCGGCAGTGGCAAGGATATGCACTACTGACGAGCTCTAATGAGAGCGAAACTCGAGTCTAGTGCTTCTTTTCGAAAGGGGCCGACTGGAAAGTCTATGGGAATGCGACAGCTGCGATCAGTTGTGTGATGTTCAATCTATGTACACTTTAATTTGCAATTTTCGTAGCAAACCTTACGATTTCCGGTGGTCGTGTGTTTGTACTTAGAATAACTGGAAGAGGCACAATAAGTAGTGAACGACTTATTGCAGCGTTTTAAATCCACACCAGGATCCGTTATCTAACAAAAAACGCGTGTCAGAATGAGATTGTTTTGTCGTCCACCGCGTTATTCTGTCGATCGGTCTTCGTTCGTACTTCGTTTCACTATCAACGACGCTGGCATAGTGAGTGTCTGCATCCACGTGCCGATTGAATGAATTCCATACCAGTTGTTCCCCTTCCATTTTTGCCCGCGCGACCGCTTCCGCATGATCCGTATTGACCCCGTGACTTGTGTCTGCTTAGTGGTGTCGTGGTTGTGATCTAGGGTCGGCTCGCCGCATCGCTAATTTGTGTTCGTGCACGCGTGTGCGCAGCTTGTTTGCCTGTCTCTCCCACATATTGTTGGTCACACCCGAGACATGGAATCGCGTATACCACGCCAGACTGTTCGTGTGGTTCTACACGATCCTTAACGTTCACCAAAGCTGAACGGAGTGTTGAGTTTGGCTTGTGTGATATTTGGATGCCCAGTGGTTGGAGCATCCTTTGTGCTGCTTCAGATGTGCCGTGAATATATGGCACTTGCATGTTCAGTTCTTGTGGACCCCTCTGACAATTGACTTTATCAAATTGCTGGGGTACCCATTGGAAATGAGTCGTTTGAACAGATGTTCTGGTTATTGTCTTCCATGCTCGGATGAGTTGCAGTGTGTACCTGCATGTCGGAAAAATGTTCACAAGCAGCTTTTAAGGTGACAGACTGAGTGGTTGCTGTTGAACATCAGTTGTCGTCGGATTACAATGGATAGCAGTTTCAAATTTGCCACCAGGTTTGTTTATAACAGACACATCGAGGAACGTTAGGCCCAGATTTTTTTCTCCGAGTGTACAGGTAATTGCACCTACCATGGTACTTGGGCAACTATGGAACTGATCAAGCTGAGACTGTCAAGAAAATTCCTCGTTGGTACTTATACCTTGCATCTGTCCGGTGTAAAAGGGATAACAGCCAGACAGAGATTATTCCAAATTGTAGTGACTAACCACCCGAATTAACTCAGAAGCACGGAGTGTGGAAGACGCTTTGACGTGATTGACATGAAATCTAAAGTTTTTGCATTTGTTTCTCTATACCAAACAACTGAAGTACCAGGTTCGGGTTGAAAATGCTCATCCATTTAACCTTAGGTCGCCCACTTAAACGCTGAATGTAGGTGTCAACTCGCATCGTATCCAGTGATACCTACTGCCCGAGCAAAAATCATCCAGTTCAGAGCAGCAAACTAGGGTAGTTCACTGGACAATTCACCCATCGTACCTCCGGAATGTCAAGTACAAGATGTAAATCTACTGACACACTGTTTCACTTTTTAAACCGGCCAAGAACCATCACTTAGGGTCTGGGTGTTGTAATATCAAACAGATGAAAAATATTTCGCGGCAGGTCATAATTCAGTTTCCGGGCTCACTTGCAGTACACAACCTAGTTATTCTCGCAGCACTACAACAAGAACTTTCAAACTTTACTCGACATACAAAGGATAATCGATCAGGCAGGGATCGTCTGTTTATGAACATCGCGGAGTTTTGGGCCAAGCGAAGGAACTATTGTCATCGATCGTCAAACATCACCTGATGAAGCAACATGTGATGGACTCATCAAAGTCAGTTTATTTTCTGTTCTCGACTCGATTGCCATTGTGATCAGACACCGTCACCCCATTTTGTGTATACAAAAAGAACTGTTTGTGACGTTGATACTGCCTTGGTAACAACCGAACTGGTTTTGAACTTTTGTGGTTTGGAATTTACAGTAAACACCAGTGGAGATGAAGTGAAATCTACCGGAGCATAAATTGTCATTTCCATCTTTTGTCTGTTCTATTCAAATTTGCAACAGGAAATGGTTATTTCAAAAGGACGGAACAAACAGAAACTGTAATTGTTGTATGTTCGATTAGGCTATATGTTGCCCAACTACAGACTCCAGCCATACGGTACTATACTATGAGTTCAACTCCACGGGACATAGACCAAATACGTTTCGATCTATTTTGACCACGCCTGCGCGAAGAGTTTTAAGCGTCAATATGGTGTAGGAGCATTGTCCGGACAGTCCAGAATCAAGGACATTGACACTGAAGCAGTTTTCCTTAGCTGCTGCGCTTTCTTTGCACATGGGCTGGAACCAACCAGTCGTTTCTGGTTGGCCTGCAAAGGGGAAAGCATTCGCCACGTTTATAAAAGAGATTGAGGAGTTTTGTAAACAGTTCGAACAAACGAATAGTTGGACGGCGGTTTGGATATCGTTAAGTTTCATTAGCACCGTGCATGTTCTTTTCCGGGGATACGGCAAAAGATTGCTCGTCTGCAGGTCCGACCACAAACGGCTGTGAAAGGAAGGCGCAACAGTTGGACAAAATAACAAATATACCTTTTTCCAAACTCGTGGTGTAGACTATGTCTGAGCCACCGACCTGCCCTTTGTTAATGGGCTGTGAATTCAAGTTTCTAGCGTGCGTGAGGTGCTGATAAGAACCACCAAGGTCAAAGGAGCAGTCCGCCACTTCGCTGGTGGTCACCGGAACCAACTTTTTGAAAGAAGGAAAAGGGCTTGTGAAATTTTACCCATTCGATGGAAGTTGGACTCGGGAAGTGGTGTGATAAAGTGACAGTCACATCGATTACCGATCTGATTGAATTCGAAGGGGCAATAGGCACCGAAAACAGGATTTTCCCGACCTAAGCGCGAACCGAAGATGCGGTGAACATTAATTTCTCAGTTGGAGTATGTGAGATTGAATATCATCAGCCGATAACATTTGAACCAGCCTAGTAAACGAACATAGAACGTCACATAGCTTCAGAACATAACCAGCAGTAGACTTCAGATAACAAAATAAAAGCTGTTAACAGAACGGCACGGACAGCTCTCAGAGCAGCGGTATTAGGTCTCAACAACTGAGGAGTTAGTAATGACAAATCGGTTAGAAGTAGTGGTACACATGTATGTTCATAATATACACTCCGCCCAACGCAGGCGACGCATGAAAAGCGAGTCCATAGCAAACGATGGAAATTGAAAACAGACATCATGAGAAAACAGAATGAAAAAAAAAGTTGAATCATTGTGCGGCTGGCTGTACATGGCACGATTGGAAACAGTGTACACACATAAATGAGGCTCACAACTCAATGACAGAGGAGTTGTGCATCAAATCACATGCACGCACTTCAGAACTTGACGGCAACAACAATACAGCAGGTGGGTCAAGTGCGACCAGAGGAACTACGTCCCTGAGACAGATGCCAATGCGACGCATTTTGCGTTCCAATTTTTGTTGCTTTTTCTCGTTCACCTGAGGTCCTTGATTGGGGTCGAAAATCCACGGGGCCAAAATGTTCACCCACAGAAGCTGAAGAATCCGACCGGGGAGCTGAAAGAATAGGCGAGTAGAAAAAGTGCTACGTTAGGTTAGGTTTTCAGTTTGGCATTTATTGTTATGCGACGGGCTGAGTGGGTGTGTGTGAATTACACACAGGCAGGCCGCCGAAAACTACGCGAGAACAATCGAGGTAATGGAAGTTCGAACAAGCAGCTGAGTGAATGGTAACCAGCGTCACCAACATTGAGTTATCATCTCATGGAAAGTAAAGCTACAGTGGATACCAAACAGGTGGACACAACCGTTTATTTATTATGGCGAAGTAGCCTAGGTGATTTGATGAACAGTGTGGGGATTCGAACGCAAACATATTGTTAACTTTGCTTGCATCCGAACCAGCTGCGGTCCACCAGCAGAGTTAGGAAATAAATTCGATCAGGAGGTTCGTTGTATCTACTACGGAACACTTTCATTTCTACTATCATCAACGGAATACAAGAAAATATTCCAGGGAATTACTTCTCAGGAAGAATTACTGGAGAGACATCAGAATCTACCAGCCAAACCATTTAGTGTAATATAAGGTGACCATTGTCCAGGCTATCTAACACACAAGAAAACACTGGCAAACGAGGTCGTAACTTTTGGTCTGGTCTCACACACGGTTAGAGAAACCGATCAAACGCACCACGGAAGTCAAAAGATAGTCATATCACTGTGTAGCCAGAAACTGCCGGCAATGCCCTTATTATATGGATTATTACCATTCTTTTGGAATTTAGGTCAATCAATCCTCATAATCTGAAAAGTTCGGTGAACTGTAAATTAAAAAAGTTTTTGAAACAGAACATCAAAACAGGCGACCTGTTATGAATCCAGCAGAGCTGTACATAAATGAAAGTTTTTCCAAACGGGTTGAACTCCAAAATTAGGGCTGGGACTAATGTAATCCATATGACCTGACTGGAAAAAGCAGAGGATATGACGGCTCATTGGGTTCAGCGGCGTGAGGGTGTTCATTCTTTGGGCTGGTTGGGGTAATGAAGTAATGGCGACTAATGAAGCAGAGCAGTGAAAACCTCAAGTCCGCTGTCTAGTAGAAGGATCGGAAACAAAGAATCCGAGTGATACAAAACGAAGTCCAGGAACTACACATTTCATGGATGAAGGCACGTCATTGACTACGACACGTTGCCATCTCGAATAGCTTTTCTAATCAACGATTTGAGTGACCACGGGATCTGCAACCGACAGATCAACACCTATCAAGTTTACTCGACGTAATAACCAGGATCCCTAGATTTTGCGATCACGTTATCGCTTGACAACATCGCGGCTTTATCCGACCTATGTTAGTTTCAGTGAATAAATTCTACTGCGATAAACACTAAACAGGAAAGCGGAGCATGCGACCCAGTCATCGCGCGTTGGGCATTTGTATCGGTTGATTAACTGATCGAGAATTCGGAGCTCTTTAGAATACGCAATGACAAACGGCAGCGTTGTTCACGCGTGCTTTCGACACCACAGAAGAGGCAGGTTGATAAAGGTAACCTGACTGGTAGCTCATTATTGACACTATAAGCTGATGAGATAATGCTACACAAGTACGTGAAACTAATCAGATTGCCAGAACGTAGGAGTGACAATGCCCCAGTCTCGATCCAGAACTTTACACACTGAATGTACGAAACATACTCCGAGTCGAGGAATCAGGTCAATCGCTCTGTTATGCATGATCCGTATGTCTTCGAGAAAGGGTTTAAGCAGGACAATGTCATCCGCATACTCCATGATGGCCAAACAAAACATCACGCTCATTGGATACTTCAAGTATACTTTCAAAATGTCATTCACAACAATGAACAAGAACGGAGAGAGTGAATACCACCAGAAGTAAGTAACACCTGAGACACCAGTTCAATCACTCACCCTGCTTGCGGAATCTTGACAGATTCACACATTTTTCTGGAACATCTTTAGGAGGGAGGCCGCTTCGGAGAACATTACGAACAACCGAGTCGAAGACAGCCTTAACTCATTCAAGCAACGATTGAGAGTGATGCACAAATAAGAAATAAACCATAATTGCTATCCTTTGATATACTACTCAGACGGCTCAACAGAAAGCACGGCATACAGGTGATACGCAATAAACTAAATATTAGTGCTTAAGGAAACAAGGATAGCAAAGCAATAGGTGAGGACCCTACTATGAATCACAAGATTGGGTCATCGATTCCCATTTGCCGACGGGCGCTAGCGTCTAAGGTTGAGCAGCCTGAAGGTATCCAACTCACATGATGGTAACATGTTAGGGGGTAAAAGTTGAGATCGTAAGTTAAACCGTAAGACGATTAAACAAATGCCACAACATTAATCTTAGACGATACAAACGGTTTCGTCACTCACTATCCTGACAACATGCACTCAATCTAGGGAAAAAAACTACTGAAATTAGAGTTGAGAAAAATCTAAAAATAATCTTACGTAGGAATGGATAGTACTAGTGTTTGGAAAATTCGAAGTCCTACTCAAAACACCTAGAGCCCAAGGTAGTTTACAGCGGTAATCACAACGTGATTACAGTTGCATGGTCGAGTCACCGGGGCACACACATTACACCCGGTAGAAGTCAAAGAACTGGCTACAAAATTCGAAGGATAAATAATACAAAACACATTCATAATAAATCAGAAACTTACCAGCAAAAGAAGGAGCCAGAAATACTGGTACAGCAAACTTAAAATCATCACAGCACAGCAAAAGAGGATAGCATCCTTGGCATGCCTAGTGAAGAACAAACAAAAATACGTAATGCTAATAGGACATAAAAATGTACTGATTTGGATATTTCTGCGCCTAAAGTGGAGTCTCGATTAGAATGCATGAAGACTGACAGTATAAATCAATCGGCAACAATCATTCAGAGACAAAACATGCACGATAGTACATGAGCTAGATTTTCTTACATTTTTCGAACTTCGTCAGAAGCATTAGCAACAGTCAAGAATAAAAAGAAACAGCCTGAAAGAGCAGTCTATAGCTATGCGTGTGTGAAACGAGTTCTTCAACGTCATTATCGTCATAGTGGCTATGAGCGAGACCAGAAGATGGTGTGACTCGGAACGTTGCTCACCTCAATACGTGGAATATCCTAGAAGAATAAACGTTTCTCAGAGGGTTGAAAATTAATAAAAGAAGGCTAGGCGGGAGGAACTAGAAACGGTATGGACGTAAGTACGCAACTGATTGTGGCACACTGCCATCTGGGATAACGTCTCCAACCAGCGGTTGAAGTGATCACAAGGACCCCATCCAGGCAGGTGACACCTACCCACTTTGCTCAATAGAGCAGTCAGGGTTTTCCTACTTTGTGACCACGTTGTTGCTTGACCACCATTGTTGG
>LOND01002378.1:53923-68122 GCA_014220965.1 Paragonimus kellicotti
ACGGAGAAAGTTAAGGGAATGGAAACCGCTACTGTTTCAGGGGACACTTGCAGACTGCTCAAGCTTATCCATGCCACTGCCCCAAGGTGACCACCTGTCAGTGAAGTTATCGGCGAGGCAGATGGCACACTCGTCCGTAATGAGTCCACAAGATTAGACTGCTAAGCGGAACACTTTGTGGGTCAATTAAACTGGCATGTTCATAAGTAACCGGGAGCTGTCTACAGAAAATCCACGTGGTCCGGGCACTGCTTGGTGTTTAGTAGTTTATTGCCGGTTCATAACAAACGCGCATTAGTGAGTAAACTATCCATGCAAGCGAGACCGGGCTGCAAACAAGACCATCTCGCGGAGGAATTAAACTTGATTACATCCGTACTAAAATCCAGCGGTTACCTTAAAAGAATGAGAAAAGCATGATGGACCCAAAACGCTAACCGAACAGGTGTCCACGGTGGGAAGAAAGTTTATATAAAGCTGTCTTTTGGAAACGATAACATTAAGCATCAAACAGTAAAATAACGAATAAATTCAACCAAACTGATGTTAAGCAGTTAAACTTCATACTTTCAGATCTAGAACCTACTTATGATTTCAGTTATAGAAAGTCAGGCTGTCGGTACCACTTCACATTGTGTCTACAAAATTGTATGTAACTGCGGGGAAGGCTCTATGGACAGAACCGAGAGGTGGTTGGCGTCCAGTGAGGGAACATTTGTCCAAAGGGGTGCAGAAATCCGTATTAGCAGAGAACGGCAATATCGTTTAAATACGCAAAAATGTAGTAACCGACGTTTCCGGACGCGTCCTAACCACCGGTAACGCTACTGATTCAATGCGTGCATTCCGAATCTTACTACAACATTCCAATCTAAAATCCTTGCGGTTTGTCGAGGTGATCACAGTCAAGTGGCTCAAACCGGTTGCGTCTTCAGAACCTTTTCCAGCCAACTGACTGACTAGATACCTCACTCCATAGCTGCGTGATATAAAAATCCGTACACTATTGCAAATTTGATATCGCTACCGCGAGTACCTCAAAATTCAAATCAATTTTTCGTGCTGTTATCGTGAACCTATTTTATTGCCTCACTGATGGCCTGAGCATTCATCTTCACACAGAGTTAACGATATTTTTTGCTGCTTAAAGTTCTGTCTGTCCCAATTACTGTTCGAGTTTCAATGCCATCTGTTTGTCAATACACACTGCTGTAACTATATTTTTTGCATGTTTATTACAATGACTCGCAACAGGTCTAATAGTGTTGATGGATCACAAATCTTCAGCATATGTGGTCATTTTAAGTGTCACATGACGGTTCAAGGCGACATGCAAAGTCAAACGTGTCTTCAATGACACCAATTTTAATGTACTGGTCTCAATCAATCCAAACGTCCCTTTTACACGCACGAATCGCCTGCTTAAAGACAGAGCACGCCTGTTTGTATGACTGACAGTACCATCTTCGAAAACACGAGCGCAAGATGCTTTTGAATGCCGCCGTAGAGCCCACATAGAAGCAAACACTGCACCGACTTCCTTTGAGAAGAAGGCTTGGGAGGACACGCGGCATATACTGTCAGATATGACGACAGAACTGGCATTCCTAAACGAGTATGTAGTTCTCGTCATTCCCGGACTTGCTGCGACAAACAATACAGTGGTACTCTAAACGGTATCGACAGAAGAAGTCAATGCTAATCTTGACGGAGCTATTCGTGAGGGGAGGATACTCTTATGAGGAGCGTTTCCTGCCAAACCCTCTTTATTGATTTTCTTAGCTACTGTATCTCCTTTTGCTCACATTTCTAAATAGATCAGCCGTTTTGTGATTGGCCTTCAAACCAAAAAGAATCCATCATAGCTCTTGAAAGGGTCCAGAAAGGTTGTTACAAACAGTTGATCCAAGTGACCCCGTGGTTTATTTGACAAGTATCTGAACTACTACGAAAGCACAACTAAGGAAAACGATTCGCAAACCTTCCTGCAACCTCGATTATTGACTCCGTGGTCTGATAAACAATTATTTTGATCACAATCTGTTGCCTATTCATGGATCATGGGTTCCATTTTCTGGTGTGCGTGATGTTGATGAGAACTGGCTAGGTTGAAAGAACTGCCTACCAATTTGGCTGGTGATCACTAGGACCAGCTGTTTGCACATTCTCTTCAAACAATCGAGCCAGACCAATTTGGGATGAATCCTCTTCTCCTCTTCTCAGTGACCATACTCAGCTCCAAAACCAACAAAAAGTCATTTGGCATTCTTGTAACGTCATCTCGCGAACTCAGAACCAACACAGTGCCTGAAAAAACTTGTGAATTGAAATTCGCGCATGTCAACGTGACAGGCTTTTCGCCCGCTCGTTTCCTACAAGAACCAGGGAAACGTCTTCAAACGGCTAAACCAAAGGCACGTATGAAGGCGGATAATAAGCCTCAGATGAGGCCAAAGGATCTAGGAGTTCATCTTCCACTTCCTTGGCGTCTCCAGGAAAGTGTACCAAACCAGGAGTCCCTCCTGACCAATTATCTACAAAACCTTATGGACTTCGCAAATGTGAACTTAACAAAGAAGCCAACCAAACACACTTGTTTGGACTCATCAGATATAGTCTGAGTGAAGAATCTAATCAGCAACCCCTCGCGTTACCAGCTCTTGTCCGCTCGGCTTCGTTAGTGAGTGGGAATTTGAATGTAAATGAGTTACAACCTGCTTTCCGTCCTTCTAACGTTGAAGGACATAACCCATTTCGGATTGCCAGGTTATTTTGGCGTTAGGATCACAAAGACTCGAAATTGAGTGCTTGATGATTCATGATACTCGCAAGCGTCGCAGGTGATGCTTACAGAACTGGTGGCCAAGCGGATAAGAGCTTTAGCTCGTAACACGAAAGACTGCTGGTTCGATTCCCCACTCAGACTACTTCCAGCTGGTGAGTCCAAACAAGGACTAAACGGGAAAGTGAACGCAGAGTATCGGTTTGAGGGTGAGCATCAAGAACGGCTAAGTACTCGATTTTGAGTCCATGCGGCGTGACCAGTGTAAAAATAAGCCGGTACTCCGAAACGAACACTGCTCGTCAGTATAAAAGGAATGAGAACCAAATTATAACTCAATTACAAACAAGCCAGTCCTTTGCTGTTCGTCATGCCTCGAGCTCCCGCATCTCTCAAGAAGCCGATCATGAGATACTCCATCCCCAAACTCTGTAGTCGGAACGGCCTGTTGGGTTTCCCTCTCACACTCTTAAAATGGCATACCTGGTCGACCCCTCCGGCATGATCCTTGGGTGGGTTCAAGTTTTACCCGGTTAAAACTTGTCCTCGCGTAAGTAACCGTGCGAATTTTCGAGGCTGAATAATAGCAAACCCCACTTCCAGAGCTTTAGGGAAGGACGTGACCAAAAGGGCATCAGTCACGGCATATCAGGAGTGAGTAGTGCATCCCAGAGGGACGCTCATCCACAAGACAAGGCAAAGCACTCCTCAATCTCAACAGGAATCTTACAGCTAAGAAGCATGAAAAGGCAACCACTGCAAGTCTGCTACCGGTGTCTCTTCCATATGTTATAACACTTTTCCCAAGCTTTTCCTCGCTTTCTTCAATCTCTTCTCTTACACATTCAAACAAGGAGGTAACTCTTAGTTGCATGTACACACTGTCTGAATTTATTCAATAAACTTCCAGACAGGCAGTTGGCTTATGATGCAACTCCACATATCTCTACTTTTACGGACATCTGGATTTCGGCGAACTACAGTGACAATGAAGCGAACGTTTTTGGGTACTCCGTGTACCGTGTCGACTCCCTCGAGAGAGAATCGGAGCTCGGTGATCTTTCTGAGTCAGAGTCTCCCGATATTTACGGTGGCCGAGGAATTTCAGTCCTTGACAAATACGATGCTCTGTGGGTATGCGTGGCCAAGACGCACTCCTAGTGGGGATTAATCATCGTTCTCCCTCATGCACTACATCTGATGAGGACGCTCTTCTTGGATGTCTAGAAAACTTCATAGGACTTGAGCGTCATTCACACTTACATATTATGGACGACTTCAATGTACATAAGGTAAACTGGTCAACAATGTTCCATTCGGACCGTGAGAACGAATTTTCAAATTCTTTCTTAATGTCGATCCAGCGTACTGGCGCTCCGAAGTGGCATCGTATTGGTCAGATCCCTTCTTTGTTTGACCTAACTATCACAAACGGGTCATCTGGTGAGCAAATTGGTCCTCAAACAGCCACTCAGATACAGTGACTACTCATTGCTAACTTTCGACTTTATTTTCCACTAGTTGCAACAACCAATCAGAAAGTACACAATTAGAAAACCCAATAATTTTAACGGCCTATAAAGTTACTAACGTGTACTCCTTCTTGACCGTCAGACCATCGACATGAATTACCATGCGTCCCGATACGCAACTGAAAAGGCGGATAACTTATTAGTATTGTGTAAACTATGTATTTTCTCGTCCACCTCCTTTGTGTAGGATATGTTGTCTCTGACGATTGTTCTCACCTATTCGTGAAGCATAAACTCACAGGTGACTCAGAAGACATTAAAACTTTCCTTACTGATCGAAATAGGTGTAAGCGAGAAAATTCTCAACATATTAAGCTGGTACAAGGAAGGATCCTGCCGAGAACTCGCGCGAACAAGAATTCCTTCGTTGAATATATGCGTCCATTGAGAAAGAATAAGCCTTCAGCTCTTTTGTCTTGACTACTTAGGAGGGGAGACTTTTTCAAACTTTCAAGTAGGTTCCGAGGTGTTTATGGAGTATTGAGCGGTGGTCTGTGATGTTGTACCGCCAAACTGGCATCCCTATCTACCTCCGCGAAATTTTCGGTATCCACTTCTTATTTCTGAAATCCTAGTATTAGACTTTGAAGATATCTTATTCAAGCCAAATACACAGTACGATGAATCCAGATAGAATCCACCATGGGATCCTTACAGAGGCGACTGCTAGTTTGGCAGAACGCCGTCACAGGCTGTCCAGTGCATGGAAAGACGCCGGGGTCAAACCTGTCTTCAAGGTGGGCGATCGGCACCCCTCCCCCTTGCTAGGTATCGGTCAATTTACTCTACCAATACACCACGCTAGATAATGGAGCGTTTTTTAGAACGCACCATCCATAAGTACGTCATATGGGATTTTTTTTCCTCTAGGCAGCACAGCTTTCTTCCTAGCCGGTCATGTGTGACAAATATTTATCTTCATGGATGGCCTGACGCAGGCCATAGAAAATGGTCTCATCTTAAATGACATCTTCCTCGATTTTTCAAGGCTTTCGATCGTGTCCCAAATGGTCCTTTTAAGAATAAGCTGGAAGCGTATAGCACCAATGAGGAGGTTATTCAGTCGATTACTTCCTTTCTTGATGTAGGAACTTTCATCTCTCTTCTTGATTTCTACGGGGATGCCCTAAGGGTCACGGTTCGGTCCTATTTTTTATTTTTATCAACTAACCTCCGGACAATATTTACAGTAACGTTGTTCCCTATGTTGATGAGCTAAAGATCTGGAACGCTATTGACTCCAGTGCGCTACAGATTGATCTCGAAGCGATTCAGAGCCTGGCAAACGAATGGGGCTTCCTCTAAATGACAATAAGTGTGTGTATATGTCACTCGGTGGAGACCCTGACAACGCCTTCGTGATTGACAGTGCAATCAGCACAGACATTGCGAAAATTGATCTGAAGAAAAATCTAGGCATCTAGACGTCGTCTGACTTTCTTTTCGCGCATCACCATGAGACGGCCGCAAAAAAGGAGCTCGCAAGTCTTGGGAAGATGAAACGGAACTTCCCCTACCTAGACAAGACGGCGTTCGATACGGTATTGGGGGCATACATAAAACTGCCGCCTGAACACTCCAATCAAATCGCGTATACCAGCCAAAAGAAAAACATACTCATTGTTCAGCGTGCAACTAGTAAGCTGGACACAGGCCTTCGGCAGGTGAATGATGAATCCCGACTTGGTATTTTTTTTATATGTACCCACTTAGAACTTGATGATTCCGTGGTGACTTAACCTCCACACTCTTTGTGCCCTGTTTTACCGGCTTTTTGGGACCAAACATATTCGGCGTGACAGTTGTGAGACGGACGAGCGAGCAAGACGGGCGCTATCCGGAACACGGCGATTCCGCAATAGGAGCGTAAGCTATTACCAAGTTCCTACAATTTCATTGGCTCAATTTTAGTCCAATCCACTTTGTGGTTCTCCGCCTTGATGGTTCCTGGTGGGTTTTAAAGTTTCGTCCGGTTCCCGGAATTTGCAATGGTTCGCCACCGAAATTTCCGCAGCTGCTTAGGTAATTTCAAAAAGTTATGAGGTAATTTCAAGGCAGAGGGTGTTGTGGCCTCATCAACCAAATGATAAAAGTGACCGAAAAATGACAACACCAAAGAAGGGCTGCAACGATGACGGATAGGTATAAAAGTATACGTACAAGTACAACGAAAGAGGTATCAACAAAAATGGAACGACTCATCGGAAAGTCGGGGTCAGTTGAATGGAATGGGTCACCACCCAAGAGAACAACGCCAGAGGGTAGGTTCGGACGACTTCGTATAAAAAATTCTACACACTGCATGGGATAACGAACGTTGAGCGTTGACAGATCAGCAGATGCGCAATTACTTCATCGGATAGAAACTCACACAAAAGAAGAAAACAGAGACGGTGCACGGAAGCTTATGTTTATTCCTGTTGGCGATCAAATTGAAAAAGTGATGGTGATGCTTTCAGACAAGTGTGCAGATGAAATTAACAAAACGGCATATACAAAAACGTACGAAAATTGAATTACAAAATATAACCATGAAATGTGGACACTTTGCTATCCCCCCCACCAGGGCGGTTGTGGATTAAAAACACGACGAAGAGAAGGCAATGAAGAGTAATTCGAATCAAACTCTCGATAACCATATCACGTATCTTAATCTCTCATGTGCTTCGGCCACTGTACAGACCTCCCGCTAATTGTGGTGCGTCGTTCAATAGCATGGAAGGACTGGGCCGCGGGTGGTTGTAACATTGTCAGGGATGGGAAGGGACGGTTTTCAGTCGATAACAGATCAGATGGGACGACATTCTGTTCTGTGTAAGCTGGTTCCAGTCGATCAGCGATACGAACTCGCTTCGTTCAAGCCTTTCGGTAACGACATTTTTTCGTCGCGCCTAACCATTTTGAAAGGGCCGAGGTATCGTGGTTGTAGTGATTTTCTGATGTCGTCTCGGCGCACGAACGCAAGTTTACGTGTGAACAAATCCGGATATTTTGTTCTCGGCGCCAATGTTAACGGTTGGTGTGAGACGGAAGCCGGACGTGTTGTCGTAAACGTGAAATAAAATCCGTGTGTAGGCTTGCACGTGGCGAAGGTTGAGTCAACCATTCTGGGACGTGCAAATTGGTACCGCAAACTAATTCGGGAATAAAACAGCCAATATCCCCTTCGACTGTAGGCCGAATTCCCAGGAAAAGAATTGACATACGCTCGCTCTGTTTTGTTCAGTCGGACTGGGCGGTTATGGAAGCTTTTAAGTGTAGCTGAAAGTGCCCAACTAAACCATCAGCGCAGGGGTGGTAAGCCATCTTTTTGTGGAGTAAACAGCTAAGTAACTGCGTGTAGTTAAGAAAAAGAAAAGACTGAAGCCGGGCGCCTTTATCCGTAGTGATTGTGGATGGCACACAAAAATTAACGATCTGGTGATCTATGAAGGTTTAACAAATATTTCCGCTGAAACCTTTCTGAAGACTGAAGCCGGGCGCCTTTATCCATAGTGATTGTGGATGGCACACAAAAATTAACGATCTGGTGATCTATGAAGGTTTAGCAAATATTTCCGCTGAAACCTTTCTGAAAGGTGAAGTTTAAGACCAGCAGGTAGGACGATCGATCGCGGTCAGTATACGCCCGCAATCGGCGGGGGGTGGTAGTGAGGCCATCGATGGTAATGTGTTCACGAGAAAAACTGGCTCCGGGTTGGAAGAATGTGCCAGATGTGCTAACCGTACGCTTGTTCAATTAACTTCTTTGGCATTCGACATACTGTTGTGACCAGAAGCGAACACCTTCGTCCATAGAGGGCCGAACAAAACGTGCAACCAACCCCAGTGTGTGGCGTCTTCCAGAGTGAGGTGGACAATGAAAATGATTAAAAACCGTACGTCAATGAGAAAGCGGGACGAAATGTCTAGGTGTGCTCGTTGAACTATCGCACGGAATGCGACGGACTTTTATGGGCAGAAGGATGGCAAACAATCTCAGGGACTCACAAATGTAAACGTCTTTCATGTCCTCACCGCTGTGCTGGGCAGTGACCATTTAAGCTGAGTCAAAGGAGGGTAACGATTGGGCTAAGTTCATATCGGGATGCGACAGTACATCAGCAACGATATTAGCGTCACCACGTATATGTCCGTGTCTGTGATGAATTAGGAAGTAGGGTCGAAATATCTGATTTCACACAGGAAGAACCGGTCATGCTTGACGTGAGGAGCAAAGACCAAAGGCTTGTGATCTGCTTGCACGAGAAAATGTTGGACTTCCAGAAGGTATCGAAGTAGCCGGCTGTAACGATCCACGTCTGATCGTTGAGTTACGCGTAGCCCAAAAACGGATCCCCAAATTGAAAACAAGATTGGATCCAACAATTTCTACGGTACTATTAAAGAAATGCATCAATAATTACAAAAAGCAAACCTCAATCGTTCGCGACGATAGTCTCGTCCAGCAAAATCAACAGTTTCTCAACAGGACCAGCAAGGTCAAAGGTCAGCCGTCACGCCAGTAAGCCAGGACAAGAATGGCTACTCGCGCCAAGGACACTTTAATGACACATTAGTTCAATAAAACAAAACGGGGTGGGTGAGGTAGTGGGAACAAGTGTCAGGTTAGTGGAAAATGGGGAATGCAAACGATGGGGACGAATTTTCTCAGTTCATGGATCAAAAAATTTAAACCGATCGTCTAATGGATAGCCGGCAGTTCACTTCCAAAGGTTCTGCACTTTTTCTGTGCTGGTCACAGCTTCCTGGGGAGAAGGACCAAGGGTTGCCGTTCACTATTTACGAATTGCCCTGGTCCCGAACCGACGGCAGCGTTTGATGCCGTTTAACGATGAGAGTGGGAAGAAGACGGGAATTTCAATCGCAGCCTATGAAGTACAGTTTGTTGGTGTGACGTAAGGCTTCCCTAGCTGCCGTGAAAGCTAAATTGGCTTCCGGGAAAAACCCGATGGATTTGTGCTTTGAATCAACCAGCTCGGTCAGATGTTCTTAAAGTGTCCTCACAGCGATGGATAAGGCGCTGATGATAGCCGAGTAGGCCGGGGAATCGTCGGAGTTGAGCCATTGTGGTGGAGGCTGGAAAAGTCAAGACAGACTCAACTTTATCTGACAAAGATGTGATGCCGGTTTGATCGATGTGACGTCTCAGGAAATCCAGTAAACTAATTCCGGTAGCACACTTATCGGCGTCGATTTTAATATCATTTTGCGTAAGATGGCCGAAGACGGCACCAGGGTGGGACAAGTATTCCTCGTTCGCCGGGCTAGCGACCAAGACGTCGTCGATGTAGAGGTATACGGAAAAGAATCTACGCGGTACCTCGTCCATTACTCTCCAAAATGGTTACGCTACGTCACGAAGCCCGAAGCGCATCGTTGTGAACTCGAAAATTCCAGAAATTGTTGCAACCGCTGCCTTCGAAATATCCTCTCCGGCAACCGCTATGTGATGATAGAAGCGTGCCAGGTCTGATCTGGAGAAAAAAGCAGCGCCAGCGAGTCCTAGTGAAAAACCGTGGATATGCGGTATGGGGTACCTGTCCAGGAGTGCGCAGTTTTTGAGGGCGCAAGTTTGCCAATCGCCCGGAGACCTTTTCGGGTACCATGTGTAGTGGTGTCGCCCAGTAGCTGTTTGTAAGGTCGAATTATGCCCAACTGAAACAAATGTTCGAATTCAAACTTGTACATCTCAGGTTTGTCTGGATGTAAACGTCGTGGAAGGACGAAAACCAGGGGAACGCGTGTTGTGATATGGTGATGCACATCGTGTCTAATCATCTCGTTATGTCAGCGGGACCGAGTTAACGAAGGAAGTTTTTTCAACAGTGCTGCGAAAGACGGCGTTGGTGGAAGCGCAGGCCGGACACGGACTGATGCGATCGTCGATTGGACGCCACTTACTGTGCACGAGTTTTGTCGTCAGTTAGCTCACGATCCTCGGCATCCATACAGATGTTAAAAGGTGCAAGAAAGTTTGCACCGATGAGTGGTGTCCGAATGTCGGCAGTCAGGAATATCCTCTAAAAACGTTACCGGAGACCGCGATTGACACTGAGTGAGCGATTCCCGAAAACTTTGGTGCAACTCTGACCCGTCGCCTGTAAATGCACTGGCCAGGTTGAAGTCGATCAGTTGGTTGCGGTAGAATAACGCTGTGTGTGGCTGCGGCATCTATAAGGGACCGCAAGCCGATCGATTGACGAATAGTACCTGCTGGGCCTGTGACAGTCGTCGGCGTTGCTTACTGGCCCGCCGGTTTACGATACAATGTGGCGAATTTTGCATGTGCACGACTGGGTTCACTTCTTCGCTTTGTGCCAAAAGTGGTACAAAAATCACTCTGATGGGCTGCAAGAGTTAGGTGGTAAACGGCCCTTGGGTGAGTGTCTCATTGGCTTGTTGATCTGCATAGCCATATCGTCCATACGGTTACACATCTTCTCTATCAACAAGTTTTAGACTATCGTCAGTTGTTGGGACTAAAGTGGATGACGTGAGGACGGTTATGGTTGCTGCACATATCGGTTGTGAGGGGAAGGTTTCTGATCTCTTGTCAGCCGGGGGCTGCCAATTTGTCGAATGATCTGTCCTCATTCCATGGTTGCCAGGGTGTGTTTTATTACAGATGGTAACTTTTCCGAATACTACTTTAAGTGGTATCATCGAGCTTCTGCGAACCCAGGAGGCCACTCAGATTACGTGGCAGTTGAGATGGGGGACTATCGCGTAACACCACTGAATTGAACAAGTCGTGTAACAGTTTAGCCTCCGATTTCCTAGCCCGCTTCATGATAGCCTGCTTTAGAGGGGTATAAGGGAATCGGGTGGGAATGATTCCAGCAGATCTTCCACTTCCGCTGCACGATCAAAAGGAAGGGGTTGCATCACGTTATCCGACGGGTAGTAAACACGGCGTCAGTCTGATGGACCTCCAATCTTTGATGCTGCGTACCAGTAATTAATCTGCCCGCACATGCCTTTGGCTCCCGGGCACCCTATCAAGAAGGTCTAGTCTATTCAAAACTCTTCCCCTCCAGTTCAACTACAAGTCTCGTGGCTGTTCCCTGAAACCCTCCAGGTTTCATATCTCTTGGTGCAAGGAAATGACGCTGCTCCCCCATTCTAAGACTGGTCTCACGTGTGCGGTCAACAAAATGGTCAGGGATTCCGGGTACATGCCTGCTGAAGGACAACATGATTGCCCTCAATACGCTACGAGCCGATGCGCTGGTCCTGCCTGTTTTGTCCTGCGTCTTGAGTGGTCCTGAGACAACTACGCCCAGGTTGTGCCCACCTTCTGTCGGTCTCGACAACCGTCCACCCATGTGGTAGGCACCTATGACACTAGTCCCCTCACTGTGCATACGCGCGCACTTTTGGGAGTTAATCTGCAGAGCCCTTTCGGATTTCACTGTATCAGAGGATGACGACTGATTGATAAAATACCCCGATCTATTACCGAGTTTATGACGTGCCAGACCTTGGGGTTATCAGCGTACGTTAGACATAGTGATTCAATAATCCTGGAGATATCATTGGTAGAGGACGAAGACAGCAGTGGCCCCAGAACTGAGCTTTTAAGGAATTCCGCTAGACAGCTTCCGCCAGCAGCATTTGGCCCCATCCACTCAAATCAAGTCGATGTGATTGCAGAGTAGGTCCTCTTCCTCTTTTAAGCTGAGGTCTGCGATGCGGAATACCTCAAGCTTGCTTGAAGAGCTGTTCATGTGGAGCTTTGGCAAAAGTTTTGCTGCAGTCCATGAAGGTGACGTCTATTGGTGTCCGACTAACCCCATCTTCGAACAACGCTCACTCATCTACAGCTTATTGGCAGCTGGCAGCTGCCAACTTTATAGATTGGACAGACGAGTGCCCGCCTCCACTCCGTGGGAGTTTTCTGTTTTTGTCAGAACAAGCCAAACACTCGTGCTAATGGAGCTTTAGACACACCTGCAAATTCTTTCACTACTAACGAGTGCAAACCACCAGAGCCGGGCGACATCAGGAGGTTCAGGTTCTTCGGCGGCTTTGCAACCCTCTCTTCCTTGATATCCATTGCGTTGAATTCGGAGGTCTCGGGAACACATAGTGGAACCGAACATGTGTAAGCGGAGTGCACAGTAGCGCAATGAGCAGCCAGGGTTTCTGATGTCGTCTGTGCGACCTCTGCTTCGCAAGCTTCTCCGACGCCAATCCTTGTTCTCATCCGTCCTCTCAGGCAGGCACACAACCTTTTGGAAGCTATCAATGACTGGGCTACACGACGTTCTTTGCCCACTCTGCGTTTTGTGATTTTCAATGGGCTACATTACCAACGAGTACTATTGCAGTGTTCGTATTTTCATCCATTTGCCCGAAATAGTCTCCACTCTCGGTTACATTGTCGGAGTTGGATAAGTAGCCCCCGATGGAACCATAGTGGCCCTTGGCAACGAGGCAGAGGATGGTAGATTTGGGGCAAAAGTTTCAGCCGCTGCCTACACCTGTTCTGTTGTTCTTCTCCACTGACTTTCAACGTCTGGATCGTCTTCGTTAATCCAGCCAACGGGGTTTGCTTTCTTTTGTATCTGTGCAAGTGGTACTCGCCAATGACTCTGATCTACAATCAATTCCCATTTTTCCAGCACTGGGTTGTCTCCAGCACATCGCAAAGACTTCATGATCACTACACCACGGTAAAGAAAAACGATCCAGACGGCCGATAATCGAACCCATCGGAGTGAACACCATATCCGCCATGGATGCCTGGCGGTGGTACAAATGCAGATCCACTAAACCATTCACCACTTCTGCCGTGTGCACCTCCGTAGACAACACACAGCGCTGGAGTTTATAATCACTCTGCGGTCCATTGCGGTCGTTCATAACTAGACAGTGGCCATCAACTACGTGAAGTTGGAGCTCCTCCAGCAGCAAGCATCCTGTAAATAACACCCGGCGTCCCATGGTTCCTCATAAGTAACCTTTTTACACGCCACAGGCTTTTGCAGTGGCTCTCCAGGTCAGCTGAAATATCCCGTCGTATGTGTACGAGTACCCCGCCTCAGCTGCGTAATCAAGGTCTGTCAGAACGGAAGAGGTGGTAAGAAATAATAGTCAGTTCTGCGTCCGAGACCGAGCCCTTAAGCCAACTTCTGGTGAGTGTCACCAGCATCGATTGATATTGACAGACAACGTTCCAACCCATCCCGCCTATTCCACATACTCCGGACATTAATCTACATTATCACTTCACGCAATCTGTTTATGGGTGAGTCATCAGGGTCATCCTGTGTTTGGAATTGCATTTAGGATAAACGGAGTCGAATAGTTTTTCCGTCTCCGTCGAATTATCCGAAAAACCTGAATGAACGGACATTGTCTTCTGCTAGCTTTACTTCATCGTAATTCTTCTTGCACTACCTTCAGACGTTCCCTGCTCCGTGGAGGTAAGATACTAACGCTGGGTCCTTGACCATCGGTGCGCGCGATGATGGACTGTTGTAGCCTCTTCCGCTTACCCAAGCACTTAGTTCAGCGGTCGTGGAGAAGTTTGAGGCTTCCCGGGCGCCGGCCCAACTTCAATAGGGACCTTATGACTACGCTGGCTGTAAGGCCCTCTTCATCCTTAGCGCACATACAACGGCAGCTAAACCGCCACGGACGGTTTCAGTAGGCAAGTTAGCGCAAATGAAGAGCTGTTTTATGGCGGTTAGTGGTCCTGCTTCGAGTGAAGATAAGCCGCAGGAGCGACCAACTTACGACCTAGTCAAACTTTGGACGGCTCCGGGATGTATGTGCGCTAAGGATGAAGAGGGCCTTACAGCCAGCGTAGTCATAAGGTCCCTATTGAAGTTGGGCCGGCGCCCGGGAAGCCTCAAACTTCTCCACGACCGCTGAACT
>LOND01002379.1:0-16932 GCA_014220965.1 Paragonimus kellicotti
TGATCGGAAAACTTCGAGATAGACTCGACTTTATCTGGCAGAGGTGTGATGCCGGTTTGGTCGATGCGATGTCCCAAGAAATCCAATGAACTAACTCCAAAGGCACACTTGTCGATGTTGATTTTCAATATCATATTGCGCGAAACGGTCGAAAACAGCACGAAGATGGGAAAAGTGTTCTTCGTTTGAGCGGCTAACGATCAAAACATCATCGATGTAAACGTATGCGAAGGGCAGTCCACGCAACACTTCGTCCATGAATCGCTGAAATGTTTGAGCCGCATTACGGAGCCCGAAGGGCATCCTTGTAAACTCAAAAAGTCCAAAAGGTGTTGTAATGGCTGTTTTCGGAATGTCCTCTTCGGCAACTGGGATGTGAAAATAGGTGCGTACCAGAAAGAAAGTGGTGGCGCTAGTGAGTCCTGAAGAAAAATCGTGGATATGTGGTATGAGGTACCTGTCCGGGATTTTGAATTTGTTGAAGGCACGGTGATCACGGTAACCACCTCAAGGTCGCCCATCGCCCGGAAACGTTTGGGGTACCATGTGTAGTGGTTTCGCCCAAGAGCTGTTTGAAGGTCGATCATGCCCAACTGAAGCACGTGTTCGAATTCAGTCTTGGCTACTTTGAATTTGTTTAGTTGTAAACGGCACGGACGAGCAAAAATCGGAGGACCGCGCATTGTAATATGATGTTCCACGTTGTGCTTAACCGTCTCGGATATGTGAGCACGGCCGAGTTAACGAAGGGAACTCTTTCAACAATGCTGCAAAAGACGGTGTTGGTGGAAGAGCAGGCCGGATGCCGATTGATGCGATCGTCGATTGGGTGCCATTTACTGTGCATGCGGTAGTGTTGTCAATTAGCTTGCGCCTCTTGACATCGACGGAAAGGTTGAAATGTGCCAGGAAGTCGGCACCGATGAGTGGCGTTTGAACGTCGGCAAGCAGGAATATCCATCGAAAACATCGCCGGAGACCAAGATCGACAGTGAGAGAGCGTTCCCCGAAAGTTTTGATGCGACTTTGATTCGCGGCCTGTAAAGTGTACTGGCCAGACTGAAGTCGATCATTTGGTTGCGGTGGAATAACGCTGAGCTCGGCTCCGGTATCTATAAGGAACCGCAAGCCGGTCGATCGATCCCTGATGAAAAATAGGCGACTAGTACCTGCTGGGCCAGCGACAGTCGTCGCCGTTACTGGCTGGCCTGCCGGTTTGACGGTGACGCGTGGCGAGTTCGGAATGTGCACGGCTGGGTGCACTTCTTCGCTTTGTGCCGAAAGTTTTGGTGGTACCAACACCACCTTGATGGACTGCGGGAGTTAGATCGTGCACGGCTTTTGGGTGGATGCCTCTTCAGCTCGTTGATCTGCATAGCCATATTATCCATACGATGGCACATCTCAATCAAAAGTTTCAGGCTATCATCAGTAATTGAGACTGAAGGGGACGACGTGGGAACAGCTTTGGTTGCGGCGCACACCGGTTGTGAAAGGAAAGTTTCCGACACCTTGTCCGCAAGGGCTGCCAATTTGTCAACTGTGCTGTCTTCATCCATGGCGGCCAAAATGTGCTGTACAGCAGATGGCAGTTTTTCCGCCCATAACTGTCTCAAGATTGCATCGTCAAGCTTCCGCGAGCCCAAAAGGCCTCTCATATAACGTAACAGTTGGGATGGAGACCGATCGCCTAGCTCGACTGAATTAAACAAGTCATGCAAGAGTTTAGCCTCTGACTTTCCAGTCCGCTTTATGATGGCGTCTTTCAACAGGGTATAAGGGAGATCGGATGGGACTGATTCTAGCAGGTCTTCCACCTCCGCTGCGACGTCAAAAGGAAGTGACTGCACCACGTATGAAAATTTTATTTTCTCTGACGTTATCCGTCTGGTGGTAAAGACGGCCTCAATCTGGTGGAACCACAGTCGAGGGTTTCGGGCGCTGTATTCGGGCAGTTTTAAAGCAACACTGTGCTCGGCTTTAATGTCAATGTCCATATTATCATAAAACATTTCTGAAAATGCCAAAAAGTGGGTGAAGCACAATTGGGGAAAAAATGTAACGGTCTCAAAACTTTTGTAGTGGCCTAATCAATCAAATGATAAAAATGGCTAAATATATGGTAATACCAAGAAAGGTTGTAACGGTAATGGATAGGCTCCAAAGGTAAGCGTACAAACAAAACAGAAGACGTATCGGTAAAAGGAACGACTCACTGATAAGTCGAGGTCCGCTGAGTTGAATAGACCACCACAAGAAGGAAAGACAGCGCCAGGGTGAAGTTCGGAAAACGACCGACGGATAATTCCACACGCGGCGTGAGATGACGAACGTTGAGCGTCGACGGATTAGCCAACACGCGGAGCTAAAATATTTCAACGTGCAACTGCTTTACCAGCTCAAAATCCGCACAAATGGAGAAGACAGAGACGGTGCGCGGTAACTCCCGTTTATTCGTGTTGACGATTAAATTCAAAAGTGAGTTGATGGTTTCAAACAAGTGTACAGATGAGGTTAACAAAACGGTATATACAAAAACGTACAAAATGAATTATGAAATATAACCTGTGAATTGTAGACACCATAATACATGGGTTCGAGGCGGAGGTCCAAGTTTTTCAAATCCAGTCGGTTCTTCTTGCTTGGTGTCAAGCGGGCCTCTGTTTATCTGATTTAATCATCGAAAACAGGGTGTATCACCGCTCTTGGATATCATAGTAAATACCAACAACAAGTTATGACTACTTGCATAATGGTTTTTTGGTAAATGAGAATCAAGTAATGCTTTAAAGCGATCTCTAGAAGTGCTGCTAACGACCTCAGACGGAAGACTGTTCCAAAGGTTAATAACCCTGTAAGAAAAGAACTGCTGCCTCACTACGATGACCCAACTTCGACGATTCCTTGGCATACTTAACTATTATCGGCGTTTCATTCCCCATTGCGCGGACATTTTAAAACCATTGACAGACCTGGTTGACTCCAAAAGTAAGTCAATTGAACTCCCACAGGAAGCCAAAGCAGCATTCTCTGCGGCAAAGGAAGCCCTATGCCACGCCACTAAACTATGCTTCATCAGTTGCGATCCAAACGCCCGTCTCATTCTCACCACGGATGCATCAAACGCTGCCGTCGGCGCAGTCTTAGAACAATCCGTAAATGGTGAGCAGCAACCTTTGGCCTTTTTTCCCAAAAGCTTCAACCAGCACAGATTAAGTACAGCACCTTTGGACGTGAACTGCTGGCTATTTATTTGGCGATCCGTTACTTTCGACACCTTCTGGAAGGTCGACACTTTGTTGTTCAAACCGATCACAAGCCCTTGACATTTGCTTTTCACGCCAAACCTGATCGGTACTCCCCACGTGAAATCAGACATTTGGACTACATCTCACAATTCACCACGGACATCCGACACCTACGTGGTGACGCCAATATCGTTGCTGATGCATTATCACGTCCTGATATCAACTCAGTCCATTCGTCACCCTCCTTTGATTTGTCTAAAATGGCCACTGCCCAGCAGCACAGTGAGGACATGAAGGACGTTTCCGTCGGTAAGTCCTTGAAATTATCTACCGCCCTCTGCCGACACAAGCTGGTGACATTCTGTGCGATACTTCAACGGGTACACCTAGACCTTTTGTCCCACTTTCTTACCGACGTACTGTTTTTAATCATTTCCACCGTTTATCTCACCCCGGAAAACGCGGCACATTGAAGTTGATCGCACAACGCTTTGTTTGGCCCTCTATGAACAAAGATGTTCGCCTCTGGTCACAACAGTGTATGGAGTGCCAAAGGAGTAAAGTGCACAAGCATACGGTTACTACACCTGGCACATTCTCCCAGCCAGACGCCCGTTTTTCACATGTACACCTTGACATCGTTGGCCCACTACCACCCTCCAACGATTGTACGTATATATTGACCGCAATTGACCGTTTTACCCGTTGGCCATTAGCTGTGCCCATCAGAGATGTTTCAGCGGAGACGGTCGCTAAAACCTTCTTGGAACATTGGATTGCTAATTTTGGTGTGCCATCTACAATCACTACGGATCGAGGCACTCAGTTCCAGTCTTCTCTTTTTCGAAACTTCACGGAGTTACTGGGTTGTTCGCATATTAAAACGACGGCGTACCATCCTTGTGCTAATGGTTTAGTCGAACGTTTTCACCGACAGCTAAAGGCTTCGATAACCGCGCAGTCCGACGCAACGAAATGGAGCGAGCGCCTACCACTCATTCTCCTTGGAATACGGTCTACCGTTAAAGAGGACATTGGCTGCACTGCCTCTGAATTAGTCTACGGTACCAACTTGCACCTCCCAGGGGAATTGATTCAACCCTCGACTCATTCAGACCCAGGTACGGATTACATTTCACGTTTACGACAACACATGTCCGGCCTTCGTTTCACACCGACTCGTCAACATTGGCGCCGAGAACAAAAATCTCCGGATTTGTTGACATGTAAATTTGTGTTTATGCGCCAAGATGCCACCAGGAAACCCTTACGACCACGGTACCTCGGTCCTTCAAGGTGGTTAAGCGCGACGAAAAATTCTTCATTATCGACAGGTCCGGACGAAGCGAATCCGTATCCATTGATCGACTAAAGCCAGCCTACACAGAGAAGGATGTTGACCCACCTGAGCCGATGTTGACTGAAAGCAACCCCTCCCCACCTACGCCAGTATCAACAGACGTCCGCTCGACACTGAGCAAGAGAAACCGACTTTATCTGGAAACCTTTGACCTCTACCTCGAACCCATGTATCAATCGTTGAAGCACATGCGCAAAGGCGTGCTTCGAATTTTGAAGATAAGTTGTTCGCTTTTGTTGTCTTTTGCTTGTAAGTATCTAGCATTTGGTTAAAGTGTGTAAGCATCTTAAAAAGCAAATTACCGTTTTGCAGGTTATTTCCGATCAACTGTTTGTAAGTTAAGTTATTTAAGCCAGACAAACATCTTGCTAACAATATGCCCCGAGTCTCTTATCCTTGCCTTAACAAGCAGTGTGGCAAAAAGGTAGTGGCCGGGATTCAAGTGTGACATATGCGATAGATGGTGTCATCAATCATGTGCATGCATAAGCACAGAGCTATATAAACTGCACGGCAAATATTCTGACCTGTGCTGGGTCTGTGTAGAATGCAAGACTAGAGGAAGAAAGTCGCTTAGTCTTTCAGACAGATCGGAATCCGTAATAAGTGTTTCACACAACCCGAATCCCTGTACCCGTTCCCCAAACCAAGCCACTAACCAAACTGGGAATTCTGCTCCTGCGAAAACCGTGACTAAACGATACGGAACCTCGAAGAAGAGTGTACACACTCCGACGGCCTTCTGCAAGCAGTCCGTACGCCCCACACCAGGAGGAAGCCCACTTGTGCGCTCAACTCCACTCACGTCAACGGTGATACGTCCCAAAACCCAAAAGGGCAATGAGGCATCTCAGGGATCACAAAAGACAACTACAAGTAAAGCTGCAGGACCTTGGAAACCAATAATTTTGACACCAAGTGGGCAAAAGAAGGAAAACTACAGGACGCCCCCAAATTATCGCGTGCACCTAAGTCCCAGTAGCCCGACTAATGTCGATTCGGTGCTCACACGGATAGTGCAACATGAGGCACATCTACATAACCTCACGACCACTCTCCAAAAACATATTAATGCAGTTAGACAAGTACAAAGTTCTTAGGAGGCCACCTAAAAAGGGACAGGAACATAATTATCCACGCCCACGAACCGACCGTACAGGATCTCAAACATAGGAGATCCTCGGAAAGACAGTTAATTCTAAGTATTCTGCGAAACGCTGGAGCTACCCGGGGCGACGAAATGGCGCCGAGTGCACAGACTTGGTAAGTGGACTGTAAGTAACACAAACGAACCGTCCCAGACCGCTGCTAGTCGAATTTAGAGACCGCAACATCCGAGATCTGGTACTGACTAAAGCTGATACGATAGCTCAGAGGATGCCAGGCATAAAAGTTCGTAGGAGACAGCCATGCATCATAAATCTGATCCGTATGTGGCGATGTCGGCTGCACCAGAAATCAAAGCGAGCGTCTCGGCACTAACCAGAGTCAGGAAGCAAATCACGTCCCCGAGGGAACAAGACGACGAAGCAACAGTTTAGGAGAGACAACCACGGATGACAAAAATGGTCTACATCGGTCCGGTTCATATCCACATATCTCAAAAAACGAACCTATCCCTCGGAGGTTTCCTCCGAGGGATTAAATGTTACCAGTCTGCGGAGTAGTCAGAAGGCCAGATCGCGGAGCTAAAATGCATGCTGGCGAATGTATGCAGCCTGCTGAATAAGAGAGACGAGCTGCAAACAGCGATTCACTCCGTAGATATTTGTTTGCTCACAGAAACATGGCTCAAAGAAGAAATAGATTTGGGGGATTGGGCGCGTGGGTTCCAATGGTATCGCAGTGACCGTGACAAAGCCGTTGGAGGCGGTTGCCTATTATTGATCAACAACTCTATAAGGCAGTCACCCGTGAACTGTAACTGCAGTTGCGCGAGCATTCAAACCGCCGTCAGCCTTCTCCATGTCAACCCCCATTGTTAGTCTTCGGGGTGTATCGAAGTCCGGGTGCGCAACCAGAGGAAGACGAAGCATTGCTGAAATCATTCCAGTCGGTTTGTCAATCAGGCTATCGCATGCTCGTTTTGGGGATTTTAATGCTCCTAAAATCAACTGGCGATTGGGATCTGTTAGTCGAAGAGGCTTTGATCTCAAATTGCTTAACCTAGTCAATATTTCACTAACACAGCAGTCAGAGTGACCACGAGATCCCGACCGAGTCAGATAGACTCAACGTTGGACTTAATCATAACTCGTCACGACAGTGACGTCATCAACGTGTTGACAGCGGGCACCATTCGGAAAGGTTATCACATGACGATATATTTCTCGCTCCAGTGTTCTCTGTTGGTAAAACAGGCACACAAGGTGCAACTCTTTCACCGAATCGACCACAAAAACTGACATTGGAAGCTGATAGAATGACCTGGAATCCAACAGTTTCCACAGAGGACGTCCATAGTTTGTGGGCAAGCTACGTCGGCAACCTCCGGACTCTTACAGATAAGAACGTCCCTCAGAAACAAGTCGGAGGAAGAGGTCGGAAGCCATGGGTTCGCCCCAGGGTCAAGAGAGCTTTCCACGCAAATATGTGGCTTGGAAGGGGCTATTTCGTCCAAGAGGGTGCCTCTCAAAGCTTCATGAAGTACAAAAAAACTCGAAACGAAGTAATTAGGGTATCAAGGAATGCATCTCTGGTCTATGAGCTCAACTAGCACGCGGTATAAAACAGAACCTCAAGTGGGTTTAAAGTTATGCTGAGTACGGGTCCTCTCTAGAAAGGATTGGGCCACTCGCCCTATAACGGCATTGATAAAGGCATAGCGGACGGTTCATGGCCGTTTTTTCAATTAGTGTTTTATCTGCTCCAGACAATGCGGACGTAGTATCTGAGCAAATCCACTTCAACACCGTGGGGATGCGGCGATGGTGCGTGGACAGCGAATTACGGCCCCACGAAGTCGAGCGAGTGATATCCCAGCTAAACAGCACAAAGTCCGCAGGACCGGAGCATATTCACCCGGCTATCCTAAAAGCCTTTGGCCAAATTGCTGGCGTCGCCTTTTGCCCAGCTGTTCAATCTCACATTAGAAACAGGGGTAGTTGTGAGGGACTGGGAAACAAGCCCACCATAATTCCAATCTTCAAAGATGGTAACCGATCAGAGGTTGGAAATTACAGACCAGTAAGCCTGACTAGTGTCGTCAGCAAAATCTTTGAGCGCATATTACGAGAGAGGATCTGCCGATTTCTCTGCGAGCAGAAATTTTTCAAAGCTCCTCAACATGGCTTTTTAAAAGGCAGATCTTGTCTTACCAATCTGCTGACGTTTTTAGACACTGTCACGGAGAAGTTGGATAGAGGGGAAGTGGTCGAGGTGTGCTACCTAGATTTCCAGAAAGCCTTCGATTCTGTCAACCACAGGCTTTTGGGCTGGAAGCTACGAGAAGCTGGAATATCCCCTAGAATCTGTAGGTGGATCCAGACGTTTCTAGTTGGGAAGGTCGTGTAGAGTGAGAGTATAATGGAGAGTACCGTCGGACGATGGTTCTCCGTTAAGTGGAGTACCTCAGGGGTCAATCCTTGCCCCTCTGCTCTTCCTGGTATACATAAATGACCTGACCGACAACCTAGTCAACCCATGTTACCTGTATGCTGATGACATAAAGCTGGTGGGAAATGCGTCGGACTCGGATGCCCTCCAAGAGGACATTCTGAAGATCTGCGAATGGACATTAAGGTGGGACTTACCACTGAATGTTCTCAAAAGTCATATCCTTCGCTAAATGCTTCCCACTCGACCCCCAGGTATATAAGGGATGCACATGGACGGACAATCGAGCTAGCAACTAAACAGCAAACGAGAGACTTAGGTATCCAAATCACTAGCACATTTGCTCCATCTGCACAGTGTGCCGCAGCCGCGACAAAAGCACGACGGGCGTTATACCGACTGAAATCCGCGATCGACCAATACCAGTCAACAGGTTCATCCACTAGTACTCGCCATAGTCCGCTCCCCACCAGAGGTATCCTGCCCAGAATTTATGTGGGTTCATGTCGGTCTGATTCATCGGGATCTCTAGACTTGGAAGGACCATTAGTCTGTCTCGAAAAGGTACAAAGGCTACGCTGTTACACGTGTATTGGTTATGAGCGTATGAGTGGTCTTAGCGTACTCAAGACGCGTACTGGCAGCCCTTGAACATTATTCTCGCTCGACGCCGCGGGCGGTAGATGGGGGTCCTTATTGAAGTGTACAGAGTAACCCACGTAGCACCGGGCACAACGCCCCTTTGCGTGCTTTTTTCGTGTGATACTGTCAGAACAGACGAATTTTAAGAAAAAGCGCTGAGCACACGGGTTATATTTCACATACAAAAACACAGAATCACGGATTAATGGCTCTGTTCGCGATTTGACTTTTGCTTCCGAAAAACGGTAATCCTTTACAGTGAGAAAAATTTGCCCAGCCTATGGTTTATGGAGGCTCCAGCGTGAATGAACTATTCAAGAGGGAGTTGACAAATGTTGGGGCAACCTTTTTCCTAACTCTGTATTAATCGGATAATTATCTGCTTGCTTCAGGGCAACCAAGATTTGTCATCTCTTTCTTCTGTCCCTACCCTTAGACCACTACCGAACGCAGTGCATCGACAGAAAACGCAGTCTGGTCAATCTCCGGATCACACCAGTCAAGCATCAGGACGTCAACAGGCGCAGGCCTTCATCAAGTCCTGGATTTGAAATTGAAATTGAAATTGAATCAACGTCAAGGTCATAACCCGCAAACATTTGCGGCGGCACTTGATCGTGTGACATGTCGAACGTGTTTCGTGTATGTGTATTTTATATTTTATTTGTTCGGTAGTTTACGAATTACAAGGATGCCATAAAAAAGAAAGTAATAATATCATTCAAGAGTTGCCGATATTTGGAAGATGAAGTTCGTACTTTTCTAGCTCTTATCTCTTCTTAATTAGGCTGCGCTCGACAGTTATTTTGCTTTTTCGGTGGAGCAGTGGTCTCATTCGACTCCCAGCGAAGCATATGGTTTGTTTCACATTCCAGACTTCCTATCAGGTTTCAGCGTTTTTCCGAAAGAAAATTTCGCCATACATTGTTAGTTTGAAGTTGATTATACTTCATCAGGTTGGTTTTCTCTCTGTGTTCTTTTCAAAGTCATTCAGAAAACCATAGCTTCAGAATTGTGGTCTTTTTTGAATCAGTGTAATCCGGAAGCATTATCCCCGGCCCTTGAGTAAACACCCTTACTCGATATGTAAACCTCGTTTACAGCCTAATAGCCTGTCTTTCCTGTGATCTCCGTGGCGATTTTTACAATTATATCGATCAGTTTCTACCTGATATATTCAGAATCATTTCAGAAAATTGCCAGAATGCAGATATCCTGCAGTCGAGCTTCAATTGTCTGGCTCATATAGTCTATTTTCTCCATAAACCAATGGTGCTTGATGTGCAGAATACTATCAAGTGCGGAAGTGTCGTCAGCTTTATTTTTTTTAAATAGATTATTCACACCCCTTTTGGTGAATAAAACAAAACACATTCCTCATTTTGCGGCGGAATGCCTGGCATTTGTGCTTCGGAAGGTTTCGGATAGGCGTTTGTTACTCTTTCAGGTTTGGCAAGCTTTGAAGGAAAGGTTAGATGTAAGTTAGTTGTTGCTAATTCTCACTTGGAAGTTAATGGGACTTTTACTACGGGAAGTTTTGTGTGGTTCCAATGGCAAGCTGCACTCAATTGCCTATGAGGTATTGTACTTTTTCACTCCATTATCAGTTCAGCTTCTACCCTTGACGCTTGATATTGTCTGTGAATTCGACACCAACTCATTTAACACAAGAGCTTCAACCATAGCTCAGGTCGGCGTGCGAAAGGGTTTGCAAAGTATTCTTAAAAAGTGCCCAGTGTCTGACACGAGTGTCCATGTGCAATGTGCTGAGGAAAAGAACAAGTTCTTGACAAAATTACCAGCCGTTCTCAAGGTGGCCGTATCTTCCCTTTGTGCCGAGTTTATTGACGCGGACGAAATTCGTTATATCGTCAACCTTGTGACCGAACGATTTGAATCCATGAAGGAAAAGTTCAAAGAAGATTGCTTCGAAAATATGGTATCAATACTTGCTTGCCTGGAGAGCTCGATGAAGAGGGATAACCTTGCTAATTTGGAAGACAGTTATGGTCAGGTAAGTTGGGCCATATTTCTCATAGGAGTTTATATACGTCAGATTTATTTCGATCGGTTTATTTTTTATTTAAGTAATGTCCTAAGCGTTTAGTTATTTTGGTACGGTCCTTCGGTAACCTAGAAAACTAGCCCAATAACACGGCGTGTCACCATGTTTTAAATTGTAAAACAAGTGTGTTTCAGAATCTGGTTAACTTTTTTGAGTTTGAAATGGATTTATGAATTGAGTCCTGTTCATTTTAACTCTAAGCTTAGGTAATTGATCATGGTTACGTGGCAAGTAATCTTCTTTATCGTCGTTAGTGATACTTCATAGGTTGACACGCATGCTCAACTGCCTTACTATAGTGAGAAAAACACCTCTTTTACGGATAAGCTAGTGCAGACTTGTGTTTGGAGAGTACCGATAGTGTTTTCCTACTTATCTGCATACTCCTGTTTCCAATTATCCCGCGAGTGCAACGCGCATTTGTAACCGAAAAATTTATTTTGGGTCGACGGCACGCGTAACGCTATTCTTGAGTTTTCGAAGGATGAAAATGTGATGCACGCATCTTCGTTTAGAACGGAAACCTGCTTGCTTCTCCCTAATGCTTTTCTCTGAACTGCAGCAAGACAATTAAGTGCAGTGGTTGTTATAACCCTTGTTCCAACAGGGGCCAGGCTAGCGACATCATAACTACAACAAATGCCCCTTTCATCTTCCGGAAGTATGTCTATAATATCTATTAAATGGCCCACATAAGTTCGTTTGTACTCTCTAGCTGGGCCGACGGTCTTGCTCGGAATTGTCGTTTGTCACATGAAGCTACATGGTTTTATCCGAGGCCAGCCTAGGCAGATGTGCGAGGGCGCGAAATCGTTCGTTGGTGCACACTATACCTGAAATTGATGCTGGACAAAACAATGAATGCTCAGCACAACAGTAGCATTCACTCTCTATCGTCTGAGTCATCCAATTTTAACCCAAGTTTACCAGCTAAGCAAAGTTCACTATCACTCGTTCGATTCACAACTGCATTCCTGCGTTTAGCTGATATAAAAATGCCGGAGCTACACGTTAATAAGGCTGTTAGAACCTCGTAGAAAACATTCTCAATATCACTGCTACTACAGTCAATGGAAGCACAACCAAACATTACGATCAAACAAAGAAGGTTGGATGTTTAGATCCAGATTCAATACAGCTGACAAAACGAATTCCGCGTGATGGGCATCTAACGTTTGATCGCTGCGCTTATGACTTCACCCACTCCAGCTTGACTGATTGTAGCTGTCAAAGCCACATGAATCGCGCTGTTAACATCTATCCCAGCCTGAAAGCGTTATCAGTTTAGTCCACAGATTGCTATCCCGGGTTTCCGTTTCCCTGGTGCATTGGACATTAACTCTCATCCTTTTTGACATTTGAGTGGGAGTGACCGGTTTGTCTATCTTTCTGAGTGTTTCTGTTGAAAATGCTTATGTTAAGTTGCATCTTGGGTTTAAGCAACGGTGAAGGAAGGGTAGAAACTCCCACTTTGAGTTCATCGGAGGAACTAAAAAATGTTTGACATGTTGAACGGTGGGTGGTGGAGCTGACTACCTTTTATCTCGAATTTCAGTGGAAACCCTCGGGATTTACTGTTGCGTCAAGTACATCTCAGTTTCCTTCTGACCATGATAACAAAAACATGGCAACTAGGTTCTTGTTGCAGTCCAAACCGATAAAAATGCGTCAGTAAACACAAAAGAACAGGCACGAATTCAAACGGACCCGGTCAGTGGGAACGTTCATGCCGAGTAATATGCAATAGGTTGGATGACCACATTGTATGTGAACGGAACGCGTCAGACTTTGGTAAATACGGTTGCTATGCTGACTGGTCGTCGACGTGGTCCGGAGTTACCACAATGTAGGAGGTGTGTCACACGAGAACCGGATTGCACACCGAATGGTTGCTATGCCCAACGATTGGGGACATTTCAACAGAAGAATTGAAGGGAAAGATGGTGGATGTCAAAAGCGACACGTTTTGGCCTACCAGCCTTGTTGTGTACAAGAGACAGGACGACGCATTCCATACTGTGCGATTGCTGACACAGCGCAAGATGAGTTACGTTTCAGCAACCTGTTTATTTGGTATTCGTGGTATTGTTAAGACGCATAGACTCTGAAAGACATTTGTTTTAAAGGCAGTGAACTGAAGCTAGAACCGTTCATCCAGATTGGGATGCCAACCTTATTCCAACCTCCAACTTGAAAAGACAAGGTTTTGCATTTGGTCGGTTCTCTTTCTACCGGCCTGACTGACATGATTCACTCTATTGAGGGTGTTCATTACACCATCCAGTGTACACAGGCCGTCGCGCTGCGTCAAGGTCAACGTTCTTCATAACACGTAACCGTGGAACGTCAGAATTATCCACTGATGCGTTACTGTCGACAATTGTGATAGTTCTGAATAGGGCTAACTTGGTGTAACCGTAAGCGGTAGCGGTTAACTAGCACTTGGGCAGTGTGATCATCATTTATTGCTGTATTTCCATAGATGTTTCTGCCTACTAAAGCGTAGTTACTTCGTAGTTTTTTCGTTTTGATATCTGATTGTACTGTGGTAAGGCTTATTGTATCCCCTCAGATACAACCGCTCATAATGAAAACGTGGCTTCCTCAATAGGTTGGTTTAATGGCTTTGGAATCCTTACTCACGAGTACATATGCCAAGCTCCGCAACATTTTAAATCGAGTTCCTTAACAAGTGGTTTTCCAATATTTCTTCCTTTAAGTGTCATCTGAGAATAGTGTAGCCGTCGTGCAACAAGGCGTCATTGGACACAGTCCATGCTTGTACTAAATGGTATGTCTGTCTCTTGTAAACAGTCATTTACAATAGCTCATTCAATTTCAAAATGCAGTTCGAACTGATCCCGCTACATATTCGTTAATAATTTTGCTTCAAAATAGGCTAGGTATTGTTGTCTGTAGCGCTTTTATTTTCAGTAACATACAGCTGGCGATTGACAGCTCTTCGGCAATACAGGTAAGAATCCCTGTCATGGTTCGTTAATTTACACTGCTGACATCCAGTTTGTTTTGTGGTTCCGAAGTCGTTCATCAAAGCCGTAATCGTTGTTTCTATCTTTGACTAACTTGACTTCCTCTGTCTGAGTCCGAAAAGTGGAATAAAACCGATCTATATATGACCCCGACATATGTGTTTTGACGTCGTTCAACATCCGTTCAGTTTGATTCATGGTTTTCTTCAAACCATTGATCGACATTATACTCAATCTATTTTTTCTTGATCACATTTCAGGCATTCAATGTTGCTCTCTCGGTCCATTCCTCCGTGCCCTTGCTGACTTGTTTCAGCCACTTCGTCCGTGAACCCTTTCGTCGATACAATCCGTTCACCACTGTTCGGAATGTATGTTTTCTTATCATTTCTGCACTAATTTCATCATCAGGTTCTGCTGTCAAGTACCTATTCAGTTGGTCATCGAATGAATTTTATTTTGGATTTATCAGACTGGACTCTGTTTGATAGGGTGAGTTTCCCTCTGTTCATCCGTAAATATTTTATTTCTTAATGGATCCAATGTTATGCTGTCTGTTTGATTCTCAGAGACTACGAATGACACTACATATCTTTCTTATGTTTAACTTTGACATTTAACCACATAAAGTCATACAAGGGCGTATCACTCATTTGATAGTGATCACTGGTACTTCTTGAATATCGATGTCTCATCTTAATTTGGAAAGGGCTTAGCGTCAGATTTTTTGCCCCTCAATGATTATTCAGGAAATAAAAATCTGCGGTTCATCTATTCTTGTTGTCAATAATCTCTTCGTGGCCCGTGGTTCTTATCTACTCGGCACCCGGTCGTTTTCGCATCGTCTCGAATGGGGACAATTTGGATATTTGTTTGGACTATCCTTTTCACTGTTATTTTATATACCTTATTTTTCTCAGGATGTCCTTCCCAGTCTTGGTGATTTTCTTGGTCAGCTAACGGACCCCGGCGTAACGTGTGAAGAACCTAACTGCAGACCTCTCTGCGGGTTTTTCGACTTCCTTCTGCACTTGTCTGTTGCTAGACTTCCACCACCAGTCGAACCCTGCAGCCTTCTAACGATCGATCATGAAAATAGTCTTTGTTTCCATCTACACGAGAAGCGATCCAAGATTACTACAACATCGTTGCACACAGATCAGCCTATGTTTGTTAACTGGATTCTTAACGCTTTAGAAAACCTTCTGGGTGAAAAACCTGCCAAACTAAAGGCGTCTCTTCCAGTGAATCCCTTTGGATGGATTCTAGCTTTTTGTCTCCCGTACATCAGGTATGTCTGATCCATTGATAATCGCGAGTAACATGCATCCCACTCTTTATGTTATGTGCACATGGCGGCAACTATGGTTTGCACAGTTATATCGCACTAAGGTTTCTGCTTAAAAATCGGACGTTGTGCCACTTGTTCTATATTCCCACTAATTTATAGACACCCAATTTTAGTAATAATCACTTTACCAACCACAGTCTCTTAAGTCCAGTTACTTTGCCGATGTTGCTGGGTCGTAGTACGTTTTTCATTGAGACGCTCAGTCGGTGAATGTAAACGCCAGGTTACCCACATTTAAATTACTTTGAGCTGTTATGCTCTAAACTGTCGCCTCGGCTTATAATGCAATACCGCGATCTTCATTTTATGTTTTCAACGCTGGCATAACGTTCATTTCATCTTTGTTTTCGAAAACACCCGTTTGTTATGAATTAACCATGTTCGTTAGTATTCACTGTTCGTTTCCTTTTAATTCATTTCGTGCTATAACAGAACCCACGATATTTTATTAATGCTCAGATGTCTAAAAAGTTGTCATTTGTGAACGCTTCTCTCTACTTTTTTCTGCTACCTCAGTAATCTTCCTATGGGTCGTGTTTGTCGGATCCTTTACCACGGCTGGAAAATTTTATCAGACAAAATCATACGTGGCGAATACCATTTTGGTAGGGCAACTGTGTTTTTCGTCTATTTTCGGTTTTCCCTGATTGTGCCCTTCTTTGCTTTTGTTATATTACACTGTCTAACTAGTCGTCAGGTTATTGTGAACGTTCAGCATTTTTGTATGCATTATTGCAACGTCAGAAGTATTCCAGCGTCTGTACGAGGTTTTTGCTTCCATTTGCTACGTGTCGGCTGGATGCTACTAAATTGCTCGGCTCTAGACAGTGACAGTCGTAATAATCGGCACTGTAATCTGCACCTGGACGATTGATGGACGCCACCATCACCGCAAAATCCGTGCTTGATTATTGTGACCAACGTAATGTGCATATGTCAATCCCTACAGATTTTTATATTAAACGTGTTCTTTTTGCAAGAAGGTTACAGTGTTTGGATATTGTTTACATAAACCCTCAAATATTCTCTTGTGCTTGCTCGATCTTCAGGTTCATATGAGCTAACCTTTGACTTGCTGTCACTCCTCATCCTGGTTGAGACGCGCTCTCATTTTCGTTCACTTACTGAAGAAGTGGAACCCTTGTTAAGCCCTATCGAGTTTTTAACCAAAATGGCAAGGTGAGTTCTTGTTGACAGCAGTGTCATTTTTGTGGCAAGTGTCATCAATAAAAAATCGTCTGAATAAAACCCAATTTAACCATTTTCATTTTAAGCCCATTCCTAGTTCTGCGCATTGATGTCTGGTTGCTTCTGCAAATTGTCCCTCGTTATAACACTAGCGGTAACATCAAGTAATAATGTTTTTCCGGCCACGTACCGTTCTTCTAACGCTAATTTTTCCAACCTTGTCTATGTTGAGCATGATTTACTGTGCAGGGAAATTGAATTTAATAGTCGAATGGGGCGTATGCCTAGTGTTCCCACCATAGGGTTGTCCTTCTGGACTTTGTGCCTCGTTTGTCCCTCGCGATATGGCGTACAGCGAAACGTGCAGAGTTTCACACCACTGCCACTGTCGGAGCACGGCTGGACGGTGTCTACACGAGAGACGTCATTACCTGCATCAATTGTGCGTTTGAGATGCTTGTATTATACCGTATAATTGTCTGTCGATTCGCACGGTTATCCGTGTTTGTTATGGAATGTGCCATGTGACTGTT